>QAXK01009794.1:0-12714 GCA_004335735.1 Chlorella sp. KRBP | reverse complement strand
CGAGCCACCCATCACTCTGCCGCCGCCACGCGACCACCAAAGGCAGCAGCCCAAGGCCCACAGCCTCGCCACTCACCGTGAAGCAGACCTTGGCTGTTGGGTCCCTGTGCATCTGCTCCTGCACCAGTGGCAGGAAGCGCTCATACAGGGCCTGCGCGGCCTCATAGGCCCCCCTGTGCACCTTGATCCCCAGCTCTGGCCCCTCAAACACCACCGGCTCAAACATGAGGTTGGTCTTCCAGTGCTCCAGGGAATCGGAGCCCTGGATGACAAAGTAGCGCGTGTTGGCTGCGTTGTTGTCGCACACAAACCACTCGCTGGGGCACTTGCTGCCTTTGGAGGTGGAGGCTGCCTTGATGGCCTGGCTGTTGGGGTGGCTGCTCGCAATCTCTGCTGTGGTGATGCCGGCGATGGCCTCACGCAAAACCCTGTCCGTTGGCGCGCCAAACCCTGTCAGGGAGGAGAACCCTGAGGTGAAGCCTGTGGAGGTCACAGACGAGACCAAGCTGAGGGAGCCCGCGTACAGGCTGCCAGCTGCTGAGGCAAGGGGCTGCAGGGTGACGGCAGAGGCTGCCGCGGACGCAGCTGCAGCAGCAGACGCGGCAGCTGCTGCTGCCTCGCTCAGCTTTGCGGCAACAAGGTCGGCTGGGTTCCAGCTGCTGCGCTTGCTGGAGCTGGCCGCCACTGCGGCAGCCTCAGCAGCAGCGACTGCAGCATTCGCAGCTGGCGTTTGCGTCTGCGCAGCACTGCTGCTGGTCGGCACGGGCTGCGACTGCTGCTGCTGTTCTTGAACCTGGCTCTGCAGCTTGAGGAGTGCAGCAGCAGACATCACCATTGCAGCAGCTGCTGCGGGTGAGGGTGAGCTACTGCTCCCTGTGTTGTCACTGCTGCTGCTGCTGCTGGTGCTGGTTGATGCCACTGCTTTGGCAGGGAAAGGGACGACATTGTTGATGCCAGCTGTGACAGACACGGCCCGGGGGCTGCTCCCGCCCGTGATGACGTCATCGCTGCTCTGCACGTCGCTGCTGTCTGGAGCGCCACTGTACAGCTGCATTGCCTGGTCAAAACTGGGTCCTGCCATACCGTCTGCATCCAGCGAGACCTCCTCGTCTGTCGGGCCAAGCTCAAACACGAGGCGCTCGCAGCAGAGCGAAGTGGAGACAAGCTCAAGGCCGTGCCAGCGCTGCAGCTTGGAGGGCTGCAGGAGAGAGGGCAACAGACGGGCGCAACAGGAGGGAGGAAGTCAACAGAGAGTTGTAATGGAGCGTGCAAAGGCTGAATGGGGCATCTGTTTGCATACACACTGGATGGCACCGACACCGGATTGCAGGAAACACGGTGACTGCCACAACACAAGCAACCTTCCATGCAGCAGGCCCAGTCCAACACCAATTCACTGCTGCTGCGTCGAGCCGAGCGTTGCATGCCTCAACTTGTCGATATTTCAAAAAGCATTGCGTTGAGCATCCTCACCGTCAGTACACTCATGTAGTAAGTTTGCGCGCACAGATGAGCCAGTAATCGCATGTGTCGAAGCTCCTCATCGCTGCACGTCCCCAGAAAGGCACTGATGTCGAGCAACGCTGCAGATGACGGCTGCTCTGCTGCAACCTGCAAATGCAAGAGTGCAGACGTTAGCACCGAGCAGACTTCAGCAGGGCCAGTAGTGGGTTGCTGAGGCTTCAAGCCTACCTGTGGTTGCTGAGGTTGTGCCTGAAGTTCAGGTGAACTGCTGACAGGCCATTGTAACTTCAGTCCAGTTATAGAAGCCCACGCCCATTGGCTGGAAGAAGGCTGCTCCTGCTGCTGCTGCTGTATGGGGGGTTCTGGTGTGCCTGCCTTGCTAGTACGAGCCCTTTGTGTGGTGAGGGCACTGCTGATTATTGAGGTACGTTGTCTGCAACTCAAGGGCACTGCAGGCACGCTGCAACCTGCCAACTTCAGCGTCCTTGACTGCATCAGACCAATGCACTCCCTCAGTACTACAACACCCTGTGTTCGTGTTCAACCTTTCTGTACGTAGACGGCATCATCACTGTGAGAAGCTGCTGGCTTGCACATACTTGTGGGCGTTCTGGCTGACTAGGAGGCCTCGTCAGCCAAAGAGTGAGCGAGCGTTACCCAAGGTTTGCGTACTGCAGCTGCCCTCCGGATCAAGGAGACTTCGTCTTTTTCCTTTCATGTCTATATTGGGAACTGCACCAAACCTGCGGCGGTAAGTAGGGTGTTGTAGACCTCCGCCCAAGGTTGAACCACGCACCTGCAGCTAGAGCACGCTTGGCGGGCTAGCACATTGCCAATGTGCAAACTGCCTGTACATGAGCGGTGTAATGACTCTGACTGATAGCGTGAGGTTGGCCCGGTCCTGGCCTGACGCTTGCCACCTAAACCTGCCAGCCTGGCAGGTGCACTGTCGCAGTATGGTGCATTCACCCAGCAAACTGCCTACTACCTGACTGCCATGCAGCCTGCAGCAATCCTGGTTGCTTATGTGCATCATGGCACATTACAAAGGTCCCTGCAGACTGCACATCGCAACAGGACCTGCTTCATTACAAGCCACTCCCAAACGCTCTATGAGATACACACACTTCTCTGGAGGCTGCTGCTGCAGCCGTCAACTCGGCTGTGCCGCCCCAACCTCTGCCAGCTGTGCCACCAGGGCCTCTATCTGCTGCTTGTACAGCTGCTTGACGTCTGTCAGGTCGGCAGCCATCTCCTCCAGCTGCTCGTCCCGTTCACCCAGCAACTCAACTGCAGCAGTGTACCGCTGCTCCAGTTGGCGATACTCGGCCTGCAGCTCCGGCAAGCGCGTGACTGCGTCTGCAGCCTGCAGAACAGCAACAGCAGCCGACACAGAAATACGTGACACCGACATGCGCCGTACAACCAACTCCGTGCACACTTGTTCTTCAGAGCTGCGCCCATCAGCATGCCTTGCATCGTAGCATGCTTCAAGATGCTCCCAGGGGCTCCTCCTGCTTGGTCCCGCCACAACAACGCAAGTGCCACCAACACAACCCAGGCCAGGCTGCCAAGGTGCATGTTGCTGTCTGCCAGATGGCATTGTCGCCAAACAAGACCTGACAGCGTCGCCACAGAGGCCAAAGACTCCAACCCACCTCCTCAGCGCTGTGGGTGGCCTTGACCAGCTCAGAGGCCAGCTGGTCCCGTGTCGCCTCCAGCTCCTTCAGCCGCCCCTCCAGCGCAGCACACTCACCAGCCTTCTGCCTCAATGCAGCCCGCAGGCGCTGCACAGCAGCCTCGGCCACAGTGCCACCGCCCCCCAGCCTCGCAGCCACCAGCCGCGCCTGCGCTGCCTGCGAGGCTGCAGCTGCCCTGCTGCTGACCATGCTGCCTGTGGGGCTGCCCAGTGCGCCCCCATAGGCCTGGCTTGCTGCCGACGACGCTGCCTCTGCAGCGCGGGGGGTGTATGTGGGCGTGACCAGGCCGCCCTGGCCTGCTGCAAACAGCTCCTCTGGGTCAAACGCACCCCCTGCTTCGCTGGCTTGATGGGAGCCGCTGCCTCCCACACCACCAGCAGCGAGGTCCTCATCCGACAGCCCTGACATGTGCCGAGGGAGCTCCGATGCAGCTGCTTGGCTGCTGATGCTGCTGATGCGGCGCGACAAGCCCGCGGCAGCACCTGCAGCAGCAGCCTCGTCTGCCTCACTGACCAGCACCCATCTGAACCCAGGGGCAGCCATGGCAGGCGGGCCCCCATGCTGCCCCGCTGCTGCTGCGCCCCAGCCCCCATGGCCTGCAGAGGACGCCTGGAGGGACTCGAGCTCAGCACGAGTGCGTGCCAGCTCCTCATCCGCTGCGCGGCGCACAGACCGCTCAGCATCCAGCTTCCTGGCGGCTGCGGCTTCTGCTGCCCGCAGGTCCTCCCGCGACTGCGTGAGCAGCGCCTGCGGCACACGACACAGGTGCAGCACAGGAGTTGAAACAGCGGGCCGCACACGCGTGCCGGGCGATGCCTGCGTGGTGTGCGGCACTCTCACCAGAGCTGCTGGATTGCCGCTTGCACGAGAGTTGCCATCAGTGTGTGAGATCTGGTAAACGCATGAGGGAGCTTCTGACGCAGTGCCCATGCAGAGGGTGCATGCATAAAGCACTGCCCAGCACAGGAAGTGTCCAGCACAGGACCGGGCCTGCATTTGTGCCAGCAGTTGTAACACAGCGTGCACCCACCTGTGCTTCTGCTGCTGCTGCAAGCTGCTCCTCCAGCTGTGCCTGTGTAGCTGCCAGGCGCTCCTCTGCCCGCGTGGCACGCATGCCTGCTTCTGTGGCTGCTGACTTGGCTGCTGCTGCTGAAGCCTCTGCTGCAGCAACCCGCACCTGCAGCCGCCACACATCAATCAGGAGGCAATCAACCTCGTGTGCTCAGGTCTTGATTTGTGTTGTTTGCAAATGTGCTGGCACACCACCACAGTTGCTTGCCAAGATGGGCGCATGTTCTGGAAGGCCAACATTTACGGACATACTGAGCCCTCAAGCAGCTTGCAATGCAGCACAGCGGCTACACATTGCCTGTGGTTGCACTCTTGAACACACTTTCACTCTCAAAAAGCATAGGCACAATCCATGATCGACACAGTTCGCTGAATGCAAGGGCCTGACTCACTTGCAGTGAGCCCAGGGCTTCCTGTACAGCTGCCTCACGTGCAGCAGCAGCTGCTGCACCCGCCTCAGCATCCCGCAGCCTGCTGGTCAAGCTGCGCTCAGCAGCAGCCCATGCTTGAGCCTGCAGGAGCCACACAACAGCGGCACACACGCAACACATAAACGTGACGACACGCATCCAGCAGGTGTGCAGAACGGTGATACAGCTTGACGGAAAGGCGGCCTCATGTTGTCAGCCTGTGGTACCAAAGCACTGCAGCAGCTGCGTCCTGCTGGGACAACTGCTGCTGGTCCTCCTGCTACTGCCAGAGCTGCTGATGCTTCAGGTCTACAGCCAGCTGCCACAACAGCAGCGCCGCTGCCACTGTTACAGCAGCTGCCGGCAGCTGTTGTGACAGCGGGTGCGTCGACAGCTGCTGCCGCTCTCCACACCACCCTTGCTTGAGTCCTACCTGGGCTGATGAGGCGTCCTGCAGTGCTGAGATCTGGCGCAGCAGTGGTGCCGTTGTCTCGGGCAGCTTTGCAGACAGCTCCTGGTGGCGGGTCTCTGCAGCTTGTGCCCTGCGCTCCACGTCAGCAAGGTCCTGCACGGCACAGTGCGCACACAGGTGAAGTTGCGTCAACGTGTGCATCAGCCGGCCTGTTGTAGGGCCATGCAGACCGCCTGAAAGTCCTGCAGCTGTGGATCAGCCAAGCCAGTCTTCAGAACCGTAACCTCCATCACACCCGTCCCTGTGTCAATTTCCTACTGGTCATCACCACGGCCAAAGCATCTGCACAGCTTGCGACATGATGAAGATGACATGGGAACGGGTCGCGTCTGAGAAGCCGACAGCATGGGAGAACTACTGCAAGCACGATGTGCACTCCTGGTCAAGTCCACAATCGATCACACCCCACCTGCCGCAGCATCTCCTCCCGCAGGTCTGCTGCTGCCCGCTGCCTCTCCAGAGCCTCCTGCAGCTCACTCAGTGACTCTGTCAGGGCGCCATTGCGTGACTCAGCCGCCTTCAGGGCAGTCGCGAGCTCGCCTGTGGCAGCCTGGGCTGCCACAGCCTGCGCAGCAGCCTGCACCAGTGACACCACATGCAGCGGCGTGTCTTGGGCCAGTACGCCCTGAAAAGGTGACTCACACAGCTGACGGCGCATCGCAATGACAGCCACACTGAGAGTGGCTTGTGTGCAAACGAAGGTGCTACAGTGAGCCTTGAAGGAGGTGCATGTGAGTTCAAGCCTGTGCGTTCAAGCCAAGACACACCTGCTTGTACTCCCCGTGTCAACATACATGTTTCCCAGGCAAGCAGCCCAGCTTGTCGATGCATACAGATCGGCTGCACAGACAGCCTCCACCGTCCCCTGCGCCTCAGCACACCCCACCTGTTCCGCCTGTGTGTTGAGCGCGTCGGCCTGCGCCTGCTGCCTGACTGTCTCCACCTCCTGCCGCCCCGCCTCAACAGCCGCTACCAGGTCCCTCTCAGCCTTGGCCTTGGCGCGCCGCAGGCTGTCGGCCTCCGCTGACTCTGCGGCCAGCAGCGCCCCCAGCTTCTCCCGCTCCGCCTCTGAGGCCTTGAGCTGCTGCCGCAGCTTCTTAACGCTGCCCTCCAGCTCCAGCTGACGCTTGCTCAACTTCTGACCCTCCTCCATGAGCTGCAGGCAGTGCAACGCGTCAAAAGGTGCGGACACAGGCAGCAAGGAGGGAAGCATTGCCTGTGATCTTGGCAATGTCTGCCAGTAGTGCCGTGGCACCACACATGCACAGTACTAAGCGCTCGTCAAGCTGACACCCCTAGGCCAGTGAATGCCGTACACCCCGTATGCAGTGACTACAGTGATGCACACACCCATGTGCACGCTCCTCACGACGCGGTAACTGACTGTGTGGTACACAGTCAGCTTGAAGCACCGACCAGGTCACACCTGTGACACCAGCTCCTCTTTCTTGTGCAGCTGGCTCCTGAGGGCTGCAGTGTCAGCAGTGCCACCGCCACCGGGGGACGCAGCCGCTGCTGCTGCTCGCTTCAAGGCGTCTCGCTCCTTTGTCAGTGCGAACACCTGGCGTAGCCAACACAGGGACACTTGTAAGGCCACGGGCAATGCTGGTGTGCATGTGCACGTCTAGTGCTATCACATCAGCACAGACACAACCATCACCCAACACCAACCAGTGTGCCGACCGCCTCTCTGTATGCAGAAGATGTAGACATGCACAAACTCAAACACCTGCAGAACCAGCCTGACTACTTTGTAGAGATCTGCACAACACCGACCAGGCTTGCAAATACGGTGCAAAACCTACAACCACAAGGCACATGGTTTCTGGCAGGCTCCTTGAGCATGATACAACCCCTCACCTTGCGCTCCGCTGCTGCCAGTCGCCCAGCTGCCTCCTGCTGCACCTCCTGCAGCTCAGCCTCACTGACCTTGGCTGCACGCAGGTGCAGCTGCTCGTTTGCCTCACTCAGCTGCTGCACCACAACCTCCAGCTCTGGAGGTGCCAGCAGCAGCCACGGCGGCGGCAGCAGCAGCAGCCACCACGGTGGCGGCAGCAGCAGCAGTAGTGCTGTGTTACAGGGACGACCAGGACATGATGGGCTAGAGAAAAGTACTGATCTCACAGGCTGGGATCAGCCAAATGCGAAATTTGTCACTTCATGCACAGCCCAGGCCACCCCCGCGATATGCTGCAAGGTCGATATGGCTTTTGAGCGTGCAGGGCTGTGTTGAAGAATTTGAGGCACTGGTGCCCGCAGAGTGTTTGATGTTCTGATCGGTGACTGCACCAACTCAGAGCACTGGCTTCCACTGTCCAGCAACCCACCTACCTGCTTTTGCCTCTGACAGCTGCGCAACACTGGACTCCAGTTCACTCAGCCGAGCAGCAGCTCGAGACAGCTGCGCCTCACGGGCAGCGAGCTGCTGCTGCAGCTCACCCTCGGGCATGTGCAGGCCAGCAGTACCATTGCCCATTGTGGCTGAATGCTGCTGCCGCTGCTGCTGCTGCTGCTGTACTGCCAGCTTACTAATATGCTGTTGATGTAGGGGTCCCTGCCCCTGCTGCTGCCCAGCATCAGGCTGCTGTAGCTCCCCGTCAGCAAACGCCTGCACGGCGTGCTGCTCCTCAGCCACATGTGCTGCCTCCCGCTGCTGCTGCACCTGGTCCTGCATACCCTGCATACCCACCTCACACAATTGCAATTGCTGGACACTATCCTGGTCTACCTGCTCTTCTTCCTGCTGCTCGGACTGCTGCTGCTCCTGCTGCTCTACCTGTTCATGTGCTTCATGCCACACTGCCTGGTCAGGCTGCTGCATGGCCACCAGCTCTGCGTGATTGCCGTTCGCGTCTGCTGCAACAGCCGCAACTGCAACAGCCGCAACTGCAACAGCATCAAAGACACCATCTGCTGCTGCAGCAGCAGCAGGTGAGGAGGTGTCCTCCTCTGCCAGCAACGCATGCTGCCGCTGGTGTTGCTGCTGCTGCGGTCCCAGCAGTCCCGTCTGCTGCTGCTCACCGGCAGCTTGAGTCGCCAAGCCAATGTGCAGTCCGCTGCCTGGCTGACCCGTGTCAACAGCTTCCTGCTGCTGCTGCTGCTGCTGCTGGGCTGTGTTCAACTGCAGCTCTGAGGGTTCCTGCCACCCGTCCCCCTGCTGCCACTGCTGCTCCTGCTGCTGCTGCAGCACACTTCCATCAGGCTGTTCTCCAAGGGGTACTTCATGCACTCCTGCATGTTGATCAGGCTGCTGGTGCGCTTCCATCTGCTGGAGCTGTTCCTGGGCTGGTTGTGATGCAACAGGACCATCAGCAAGCCCAGCGTGCAGAAAGTGCCCTTCAGACAAAGCATGTGGGGACTCTTGGCCTGCCAGCTGCTGCTGCTGCTGCTGCTGCTCTTTGTGCTCCCCTGGCCCCACCAGCCCAAACTGCAGGTCCAATTCACAGGCATCTGCACCCCAGCCGTTGTCATCTGGCAGATCGAGCACTTGCTGTGTCTCCTGCATATCCTGGGCATGCTGATCGTGAGGCGGCTGCTTGTGCTGCTGCGTGCTGTGAGCCTGCTGTGATTGAAGCAGATCGGGCTGCACTGGCTCCAGTATGCTTCCTGCATCACCACTAGCTGTGCTGGTGACAGCTGTTGTTGTTGATGCGCTGGCTTCACTTGCTGGCACCTTCCTTATGATCTTCTTGATGATTTTCTTCTTAGGTTTGCTGGGTGCTGCCTCAGGTGGTGCTGTGCTCGGGGCCTGCATGCCCAGCTGGGGTGGTTCTGCTGCTTCTGCATGGGTTGCTGCTGGAACCTGGGGGCTATGGCTGTGCTCATGGGGCACCTGCAGTATCACACACACCACGTACACTCAGTGCCTCAGAGCGCCACCAGATGTCCGATGTTGACCTAGCTGTGATACTAGCTCACCTGTGCTGTTGTATCCCCAGCAAGGAAGCTGAAAGCAGTACCTGCAGCCAGCACCAGCGGTGTCACGCGTCTGTGAAACCAATATTGATATCAAGGACACGATCGACATGCCTTAACTGCTCACCGGTGTCTGGCTCTGCAGGTGGTGGTTGCACTGCTGATGTCCATGAAACAGGCGCGACATAATCGTCGCCCCTCTCAAAGCTGTCAATGGTACTCTCGACTTCATGCTTTGCCTTCTGTATTGCTTCGCCCAACTGGCTGCCTAGCGCACCCAGCTGCTTGGTGGCAGAAGACAAGTCAAAGCCTCCCCACATGCTGGGCCATTTGCCAGGCAATGCCTCAGTGTCTAGCAGGCATATCTGCAGAGCGTGTGAGACTACAAGTGCTGCATCATCCGACCTTCAGATGCCCTGGAGTATCTGCCCAGGGGTCTTCGCATGTCACTGTGTGGTGTCTGCCAAAGTTACACCTGTTACACATGCATGTGCAATCCTCAACTGATGAACATGTCTCTGACCAGCTTGCTGTATCAGGGTAACACTGATGTTTCAAGTTGCTCCCACATCTGCTGTCGGATTCCATAGGACATAGGTCTGCCTACCACCCTACACCCACCAACCCACCAACCCACCACTCCCACCCCAACCGCCATGGTCCCTGCTCCATCTGCACAAGTCACTGAGCCTCAGGTGAAGGTTACAATTGTCCCCAGTCGTACATGGCACAGTTCCAAATAGCAGAATCAGGACGCACAGGAACCACGTCTACTCTGCTTGATTCTATGCATGCTCTGCTTGAGCAGCTTCTTGACTGATGGACTAGCCTTCCAGCCCATCCTACGCAAGCTGCCAGCTGTCTGCAGTATGCGTTTTGGCGGCATGTCCCCTGCATGCTGCAGCAGCACAGCCTCCGCTGCAAACAGAAACGCCTCTCCAGGCCACAGCCCCGACTGCTGTACTTGAACCAGCAGCAAGCTGAAGCGCTGCTCTGACAGCTGGTGCAGCAGCGGCTGCGCGGTGGATATGAGGGTCTGCAGCCAGCCTGTACCGCGAGACGGCTGTACAGCCAGCTGCTTGAAACACGACAGCATGACACTCAGCTGCTGGCATGTCTCCTCAGCTGACGCACAAAAGTGCAGCGGCGTGGCTACGGGCAGCTGACAACCCTGCCCCAGGCTGCTGCTTGCACACCAGACCTGCTGCTGCTGCTGCTGCTGTGCGAGGCTGCCAGTGGTGCCGGCACCTGTGGCTGGCTCGGCATTCGAAGCAGCTGTAGGACAAGCAGCAGGCCTGCCAGCTGGAGCCCCTGATGCGTGTGTCTGTGGCTGCATGTGTGCTGCGTACGCCTGCCACCAGGCGTCAATCCAGCACTTGGGGCCTGGGACATGCTGCAGCCATGTGATCGACCTCAGCAGCACCACCAGGCTCCGCTGAGATGCACAATGCAGCGTCGGCAGGACGGCCGTCAGCAGGTCGTCCGCCCAAACGGCAACGCCCTCAGGCTGTGGCAGCTGCGACACAGCCCACAGCAGCTGGGCTGCCACAGCCGCCGAAGGTGGTGCTGCATGTGCTGTGCTTGACACAGCCGGCCCCCCGGTTCCTGCGGACCCGCCCAACAGCAGAGCCCACTGCTGCAGGCTACCATCACTGGGCTCCCCTCCTGCTGCTGCAGCTGCATGCACAGCTGCTGGTGCTGATCGTACATCTGTGGCTGCAGGCGCACCCACTTCTACCCCATCCCCTGCAGCATCATGCAAAGCTGTGGCCGCTGCAGCAGCATCACGCGATGCTGCACGCCCTGCAGCAGCACGAGATGCTGCTGGCCCCCTTGCAGCAGCTGCAGGCGCAGCTGACACCCCTGGCCCCGACGCCCCACTGCGGCCCTGCTCATGCAGCAGTGCCATGATCCGCGCATCCACTGCGTGGATGACTGCACTGCAGGGCTGCACTTTGCTCACTGACATGGCCCACATCACAGCAGCGACCTCCTTCAGTGACGCCCTTGGGAGGGCTGCCAGCACTGCAGCCTCAAATGCATGCACCCATGCCCTGCTCGGGTGAATGCCCAGCTTGGCTAGGCCCATTGCTATGCCACCAAGTGCTCCTGCAGGGGCACCTGACAGGGCACGCTGTGCTGAGAGCAGCATGGATGCGGTCCATGCACCCCCTGGGATATAGTCAGCCGGCTGCAGAGTGGCATCCTGCATGCTGCTCTGAGGTGCTGTGATGATAAGCTGCTGGTGTTGTTGATACTGCTGCTGCTGTTGGTGCTGAAGCGGTGTGGCTCGCCACAGAGCACATGGCCCAGCCTTCTGCTGCTGCTGCTGCTGCTGTTGCTCGGCAGGAGGGGGACCTGTGCTGCCCATGCCTGACAGCAGTGCTGCGAGCTCTGCTGCAGTGAAGTAGGGCATGATGTGCTGCGTGGCACCCTCGAATGCTGCCCACCAGGACAGATCTGGGCAGGCACGCCACTTGCCGAGTGCATGCAGCAGCATGGTGGCCTCCTGCGCCCCAAAGCCCTGCACCTTGAACCCTGCAGTGCAGCCACACAGCATGACACGGCATAGGGGATGCACACCTTCAGGGCCTCCAAACACTGTCAGCAGGGGATACCTCATGGCGTACTTGCCCAGCAGCCTGCAGAGGAGCACGCTTTTGAGTCTTGAGTGTGAGTATCATCCTTGCCTAACACTCATCTATGCCCAACGCCTTTGCAAGGAGTGTACTCAACCACTCCTGGCATGCAAGCCATAGGCAAGGACACCATACAGCTGACCACACCAAGTGACAGCCCACAGCACCCCACAGCACCCACCTGAGTGCTGCAGCAGCTCCTGCATCCAGCCAGCACTGGGCTGCACACCCAGCTTTGACAGCGACCATGCCAGCACAGCCAACATCGAGGGGCTGCAAACATGCAGGGCCGCAGCACTAAATGGCAGGAACCTGGCCCACCACCACGGCCCAGGGTTCAGCTGCAGCTGGGCCAGGCTGTACGCCATGCTGACCAGCTGCCTGGGCGAGCTGCTTGGCAGCACGTCCAGTGCGCGTTTGAGCAGCCTAACACTGAACGTCACTGGCAGCTGGTGGTAACCAGGGGCCAGGAGGCTGCTGGGTGTGTTGCGGGCCCCGAGGCGGCCCAAGGCCAGGAACGCTGCGCTGATCTCATGCGCTGACATGCAGGGCGCTTCCTGGTACAGCCTGCTGTAGCAGACGGCGAGCCATGAGGGGCTGGGCTGCTGTGTGCTGGCAGGCTGCCAGGCCTGTAGCTGCCGCTGCTGCGGCAGCGGCTGGCCCACAGACAGGGCCAGCATGACCTGCACAAGCTCCCTGGGTTCATATGCACCTGCTGTGCGCACCAGGTGCTCGTGCAGGGCTGCAGCTGTTGCCGGTGTCAGTCGGTGCCTGTTTCGTGTCAGGGCCCAGGCACAGCAAGCTGCCTCACTTGGCTTGAGCCACTGCATCAGCTGCAGGCTGCGCGCCTCGACAGCTGCCCACCAACCCCCCTGCAGCACCATGCCCCTGGCTTGTAGGGTGGCTGCGGCCCAGGACACTTGGCTCAGCTGCGACGGCTGCAGCTGCTGCAAGTGGCTCCGTGACAGCAGCATGCCGGCCAAGGATGCTGCTGCTGCATCGCCGCTGCTGCTGCTGTGTGGGGCCACTGACTGCAGCTTGGC
>QAXK01009793.1:0-18363 GCA_004335735.1 Chlorella sp. KRBP | reverse complement strand
CAATGAGCTGTGCTGTCAGCTGCAGCTGCTGTGGTAACCTTAGCAGCAGCAGTAGCACTTGCTGTGTCACCATGCTCAGTTCACACTGGCAGCCAGAGATGCTGAAGCTGTTTGAATAGCTTGAAAATGCTGATGATCAAGGACCCACCTTGACAGACTCCACAACGCCGAAGGTCTCGCCCTTTGTGACAGTAGAACCTACTTCAGGGAGCTCAACATACACAACGTCACCTAGCTCGCCCTGCGAAAGTCAATTGAGAGTGTCAGCACGATAAACCAACCGAGCATGAGCAGCATTGATTGTTGCACGCACCTGTGCGTGATCTGAGATGCCAACGGTGGCAGTCTCGCCCTCTGGCTTTGCCCACTCGTGGCTGCTGGCATACTTCAGATCAGGCAGGACTGCGTCGCAAAAGAAGCATACATTAGCATCATCATCACGTAAGCTGCTGGCAGACCTAGCGTTGCTGTCTTTCGCGCACCAGTGGCGAAGGCCCGGCAGAATGCAACCTGCACCTGGGTCGACAGACCCAACTGTCCGGCGAGACGACGAAGTGCCATGCTGTCTGAACTGTTATATATGATGGTGAAGGTTTGAGGCGCTGTCGGAGATTGGGCCTGCATATTGAGCCAGCCAGTCAACTTTCGAGCAAGATCAAAATCTGTACCCTGGTGGTCTGAGTAGAGTGATGCTGCTAGGCTGACACAAGGCTCTGTATGTTCTCTAGTGTTAGATCAAGTCTTGATCTGCTAGCATGTGTGTTTGAGGCCTGGCTGATGTCACCATCTACTTGAGCAGGCAAGATCACCCATTTCAACCCATGGCCATGTGCTGTCCACCAGCTTTGTGGTCAGCTCACCCGTCACCAGAACAAATACTCGGGTCAAAATGTTGGCTGTGATGTACACAGGAGTCTGCCAAGATATCCTGTAGGAACTGCCTGCTGTCTGGATGCAGCTCCTGCTGCTGCTGTGTCCCCGGCATGCCCTTGTCTGGGCCATCCAGCAATGTGCATCATACTCCCGCGACGAGCTGGCTCTGGGGCTTGGCAGACTGTCGAGCAAAGCCTTGAGCGCCGGAGGGCATGTACTGTGACCAACACAATGACCTTTGCCGGTCGACAGCAGCTGCCTGCTATCCCTTGCTTGGCCCTGGCTGCAGTACAGACATGGCCACTCGCAGCAGCAAGCGGTGCAGCAGCAGTGTCGATGTTCAACGAAGCAGCAGCGATCTGCATGCATGGCAGTTGCACCATGCTAGAATGTCAGACTCTGTGGGCGTGAATTCTGTGCGCGTCCTCCTGTTGTGGCAACACATGAGCCAACTGTACTCTAAGGTCGCAAATTCCGCGTGCCCTGCCTCGATACGGCATACTGCATGTGCTTCCTGCAGCCCCTGCAGCCTTACACACACAAGTGCATGTACCTCCTGCTGTGCTGGCAGTCCCATCCGGGTTGACAGGGATGGGTCATGACTAGCTCCTTCCTCCTGCAGGACTGCACCCGGCTGATGGTAGCACGAGTTTGGTCCCTGACCACATCATCCATACTGTTCTCTTCAACTTCGACATCACAGCGCATCTTGTCAACTGGCGGCGCAGCACAGGGAGGCTGTGCTCAAATGGTGGCCTGTACATGCAGCCCCTTGAGTGGCACATGGTGCCTGCAGTAGTGCATGCTTCGACACTGGCGGCCAGGCACATGGACTGCTTGTGTGTGCACATCCTGTGCGCTGAGTCACTTGCAATCAAAGTGGCTGACAGGACCACGCCAGCAGGCCAAAGTGTCCCTTCACAGTTGCCAAGCAGAGGCGTCATATCCAAGCAGGCACTGAGCGTGCAAGCCATGAATGCCAAGCCATGAAATCGAGCGTGTGGTGCTGCATAATCCCTACGCGGGCTTGTTGTCGGCTGTAATCTGCAATATGTTGATGTCTTTCGCGAGCTTTAACAAGGTCTCACGAACTTCTCGGCATGCGCCAACGTCCGCCGGGCGCGTTCGTTGCAACGAGGCTGCGTCAGCATGCAGTAATGTCACAGCAGTGCCTTTGCTCAGCGAAACAGCCGGTTTACTGTCTTTTTTCAGTGCTGAAGACGTGAATCTCCTCGCTTTTGCCTTATCTGCCTGCGTCGTGCAGCAAGGTGTCAGCGTGCAGCATCCGCAGTTGGGAGCCGTTGCAACCTCCCGTGGCGCCTCGCACCTGATACCAGCGCTCTACAGAGCTCACTTACAGTCCTTTCACGACATTCTTATACCAACGACGCGGCCATGGGCATACGTGCTGACAGGTTGTTTGGCTTTTCAACTGCACAGCAGTATGGCAGGGCTCTGGCACAGGGCCCGTTGACAGTTTGGCACCGGGTCTTCCTGACAAAGTCAGTAGAGGAGCAGCAGGCAGATGCTGAGGAGGGAGGCGGCCACATGAAGCGGGTCCTGGTAAGACACGGGAGCCACATGAACCACACTGTGTTGCATGTTCTGCACCTGCCCAGGCCAGGCAGCAGCAGCAGCAGCAGCTGGGTGCATGTTGGTGCTGCTGCTAGCAAACCCTGCTCGTGATCATAATTGCAGAACACCAGGTAACTGTAACTTTTGACGTGCACAGAGTTGCAGTGGTGTATGGACACGCCTCGCACCGCTGGACTTGCTGTGATCACAAGGCTTGGGTCAACTAGGGTTTGGCCCTACTAGGTTTAGCCCTACAACAGCACGGTGCTGCCATGTTGGGACAACCTGTGGCAAACTTTCGTCTCAATTGTGTGCAGGGTCCCTTTGACCTGGTGTGCATTGGTGTGGGGCTGATGCTGGGGGCTGGCGTGTTTGTGACAACAGGCACGGTGGCATCCGAGAACACTGGGTGAGTTTCAATCAAGCTGCGACCAGGTGGTGGCTTTGGTGCCACCTCATACACCACGTGGTGCTGCCACTGACAGACTCACGTCAGTGTATCCTTATGTCAATGGCACTCACTGAGCCTCAGTGTGTGCTGCCCCTGTGGCAGAGCCTCACCTCAGCAGTGTCCAGCAACGCCGACCCAACAGCCGCTGATTGAGAGCAGACAAGCTTGGCGTCCTTTGTAGCCCATGCACCTGCCGCTGTAGCTGTTGCTGTGCCCCCGCTTGTCCCCAGATGCCGTCCGGCGGCATTCAATGGCCGAGGCTCAGTCGGGCTGACGCAGTGCGTGTGTCTATGGTCCTGCAGGCCTGCCATTGTGCTTGCCTACCTGGTGGCTGGCCTCTCTGCCCTACTGTCGTCGCTGTGTTATGCTGAGTTCAGCGCCAACATGTCCCTCTCTGGAGGGGCCTACTCGTGAGTGCAGGAGGCCTGGCAGTGGGTGTGTTGCTGTTGGGGTTGTGAACATTGATGGCACTCACGTGCTGCCAAAAGGCATCCCTGTGTTGCCAAATGGCACTGGCCATGGGCCCAGCATGAGTCATGTTGGTCGCCATGGTATGACATTGCAGCAGGTGCAGTGACAGCACCAGCAGTGTCTGCCGCAGCGGCTGCCAGCAAAGCACCTAGCAGTGCTGCTGCCAGCAGAGAACGCAGCATTCGCCACGCATGCCTACTGTGCTGATATTGATCATGCCGCCGCTGCAGCCGCTGCAGTGGCTGCACCATTCGATTCAGCAGCGGCCCATGCAGTGCTTCAGCAGCATGCAGTGTTTTCCAAGCATGCCTTTGCACTGCACTGCAGGTACATCTCAGCTGTGTCTGGGGAGTTCCTGGCATGGGTCACAGTCATGAACCTCGTCCTAGGTGAGTGACTGTCAGCTGACAACCAAACAAGAACCTTGCAACGCAGCTGGTTGCCAGCTCACTGATGGTTAGTGTCAGCCAACATAATGTTTTGCGGCTAAACCCTGAGCGCAGATCTGTTTGAAGCAGCCTAGGGCATACTACTGCTGCTGCTGCTGCTGTGGTGCAACGGTCTGCAGAGTACATCCTGGCCAATGCTGCTGTCATCAGGAGCTTCTCAGGGTGAACGGGGGCCTGACAACCAAGGCAACATGCCTCTGTCGTACCTGACCCCTCTGCAGTTTTTCAGTTCAGTTCAGTTTTTCACATGTTGGCATGGCAATGATCAGGGCACCGTGCTGCGGCAGCAGCAAGCAAAGGGGTCAGCATGCAGCAGCATGCAGTGCACAGCAGCATGCAGCACTCATCATGAGTGCCATGATGGCATGAGCATGCCAAGCTTTCAAAGGGCATGACTCAAGTTGGCATGGTGTGCCGCAACGTCCACCACGCCATTGTGCTGCTGCCGCAGGTACTTTGGGTTGTTGATCAACGTTGACCCTGCCAGGCTGGTGATACCCTACAAGGGGTACAACCTGGATTGGTGAGCTGACACCTCTATCCTCCATTTTCAACATGGCAAGGATGTCATCTGAGCCGCTGCGGCAGCCTCTGATGGTCGTAGAAACACTTTGCATTGCCGTCTCGGGGCCAATGTTCTTCGAAAAGCCAGGGGCTGGCTGCGTACTGGCTCAGGCTGGAAGCTGTGAGTATCTGCAGTAGCAGGGAGCGCGGCTGACAGTGGTGGACCCCCTCTGTTGCCATGGTGTCACGTGCTGCCCCTCAGGCTTGCATTTGGCTGGGTTCTGGTGCTGACAGCCCTGTTGGTGCTGGGCACACGGGAGGCCTCCTGGTTCAACCTGGTGAGTCACTGGCTTAGTGACTGCCTGGCTGCAGCCCCCGAGCTCTGTCAGTCAGTGAGAAATCAGACTCGGAGCCTCAAACTCTGGCCACGTTGAGACAGCATACTGCCACTTTGTCTGGTGGTCTGTGCCCCTGGCCTGCAGGTTGTGACCATCATCCACGTGGTGCTGGTGGTGTTCATCATCATCGCTGGCTTCGTCAAGTCAAGCCCAGCAAACCTGCGGCCCTTTGCGCCCTTTGGGGCACGTGGCATCTTCAATGGGGCCGCCATCGTGTTCTTCAGGTGGGTGTACCGTGGGCTCAGTGCCCCTGGCTGCTTGCCGAGCGGATAGTACCAGGCCATCATGCAACAGCTGCCCGGCGTCGGTGGCACCGGTGGTGGCACCCTGCTACTAGCAGCAGTGACTATGTTTTATGCACTGCCAGTGAGTCGGACTTCTTCAAGACCTGAGCTTGCTTCCGCCCGTCCGACATCCCATAGAGTTTTAAGACACCCTGCTGCCGTCCCTGCTGCTGCTGCCACCCCTGCCGCCTCTGCTGCTGCTGCAGCTACATCTGCTTTGATGCAGTGGCCACGAGTGCCGAGGAGGTCAAGAACCCCAAGCGAGACCTGCCCCTGGGCATCCTGGGGGCCCTGAGCCTGGTGACACTCAGCTACATCCTGATGTCCCTGGTGCTGGTCATGATGGTGCCGCTTGATGCGCTGCAGACCAGCGGGTCGTTTGCTGCTGCGTTTGCGTATGCGGGGCTGCCATGGGCCCAGTACATTGTGGCACTAGGTGAGGCCGGCAGCCCGCCTGACTGTCAGGGGCAGCAATCACACTCCACTGAGTTGATATCAATCACTTGGCTGATGCAGCGTGCTGGGAAGAGGCTCCAGGATACAGGGTGCACGCGTGTCACTGTGAATTGCCACCGGCCGCACCGTGGGGTTGGTGTGAGGTGTGAGGGGCCACTATGATGGTCAGCATAGGAGTGCCATTTGCATGCAAGCTTGTCAGTGGGGTAGCAAGCCAGTCAGTGAGGGTGAAGTACTGCAGCCCCCCCCTCAGCAGACTGCACTCAGGGTGCTGAGGCAGCAGGTTCAACTCCTGCAGTACAAGTGACAGCCAGTGCCACTGGTCAGGCTGACCTCTGTAAGTTGGGCGTTGGGTGTTGGTTCAATGGCACGACCTGTACTGCTATGCAGGTGCTCTGCTGGGCATCATCACTGGCACACTGGTGGGCATGTTTGCTGTGAGCAGGTAAGCCTTACGGTGACTCACTGAGAGGTGTAGGGGCTCTCAGAGGCTAGTAGGCTACTAGGGCAATGAGTGCTACTAGGTCCTCAATGCAGTCGTGGGCTGTGAGAGACGAGTTCAACCGTGTTGAACTTTGTGCCCAAAATGCCGCCCTGCATTGGCTGAAACCCACTGGTCAGGATGCGGCACAAATTCTTGCAGCTAGCCCCCCCCTCTCTGCCTGAGGCAGTGGCTCCTCACCTACAAGGCAGTGGCTCCTCACAGGCTGCGGCAGCAACCGCTGCTTGGGCCAGGCCGACAAGCCTCCAAGTTTGAGTCGCATGGCCTGCCCTCCTGCTGACCTCTGCTGCAGGATCATTGCTGCTGTGGCCCGTCAGCACCTGCTGCCTCTGCTGCTGCTGCTGCTGATGCTTCTACTATTGTTGCTGTTGTTGTTGTGCTGACCTCTGCTGCAGGATCATTGCTGCTGTTGCCCGTCAGCACCTGCTGCCCCCTGTGCTGGCCAATGTCCACAAGCGCTTTGGCACACCTGGGTGGCCACCCTGCTGTCAGGGGTGGCCACAGCCATCATTGCCCTCTTCACAAGTATGCAATCTTGTCAAATGTCAAATTTAAGGTCAAGCTGACAGAACAACATAACCTCTGTGTCATGTCAGCGGCTGCTAGCCAGTAATGGCAGTATGAGCCAGCTGCCAGTGCCACCGCGGCAGTGGCAAGCATCGGCTCTTTAGCAGCTGGTAGTAGCCGCATTGCCTTTCTGTGCTGAGGCTCAGAACAGTGCCAGCACCAAAATGCTCATCGTGCAGGGATTGTCACATGTACGCCTTGTCCTCAAGAGTAACCTACTGAGGGATAGCTCTGTGGTCCAGACACCTGCCCGCCCGGTTGTCTTGCTCGCTGTCCTGCCTGTGTTCAACACCTGCAGGCTTTGACGAGCTCATCAACATGGTGTCCATCTCCATCTTGTTTGCCTTCTGGATCGTGGCCATGGCACTCATGTGGCACCGCTGCTTCCAAAAGTCATGGGGCAGCATCAGGCTCACTGCCCTGCTGGGCATCGAGCTGTTTGTGCTGGTGGCAGCTGCTGTTGGTGAGCTGTGTATCCTGAGGAGTGCAACTAGTGCCACTAACTTTGAAAGTCAAGTCGACTCTCAGCATGTTGGCAACCGCTGGCCAAAGTACAGCTGACAAGTACGGACAGTGGTGCAGCTGAATTCACAAGATGCCAAACAGCGGTTCTTCATGGCGTTGTGGCATGCGCATGCTTGCAGCAGCAGCTGGCCACTCAGCTGATTGGCTGCATGATTCAAGTCTACAAGCCAGTTGCCGCTTGAGGTCTGTCACACGTGCAGTCCGCCTCCTGCTGCAGCCACACACTCTGCACACATCCCCTACTGATACTGTCACTGGCAGTGCCGTGGTGCCACCAGATGATCCGCTGTTCGATAGCAACATAGCACGTGATGCATTCCAAGCAGTACTTGACACAGTGCCCCCTGACCAACACAAACTGACTTGGGCATCCCTGCTGCTGCTTGTCATGTTGACTTCCCACCCTCTGCAGTCTTCACCATCTGCTACCAGCTGCTGCAAGACGACTGGATCGGCATGGTGGTGTGTGCAGTGGTCTTTGTGCTGGCCACCTTTGCACTCTTCTTCACGTTTGGCAGGGGTGTCCGCCAAGCATCTTACGCGGTGAGTGCCTGGGGGCTTGCTGCGGCTTACTGTGGTGCCAGATTACACGGGTTTGCCCAGCCCAGCCCAGCCACGTCCGCATCTCAAGGCGGGAACATACGTGTTGAACCAGCATCCACAGGCCGCTGGCATTGTGCAGATTGCAAACCCGTCAGAGTGTATAGATACCATGTGAGCTTGAAGTGCCGCACAGCTGCTGCCGAAGCACCCAGCATGGCACTAACAAGTACTGGCACAGGGTCCCTCGGTTCTCTGGTCCTACTTGCTGACTCAGCGGCCAGGCACTCATTCCGAAAGAGCCTCAGGGACTGAGGCAGGTGCCTGGCTTGAACAGCATGATGCTTCGATGTCCAAGGCGCAGCAACAAGATGCCATGATGTGTGTGTATGCCTTGCAGGTGCCGCTGTTCCCTTTCATCCCGGCCCTGTCTGTGGGGCTCAACACCTTCCTGCTGGGACAACTGGTGGGTCAGGCGGTTGTTAGTTGTTGCAATCGTTGTATTCAATACTTTGACAGTACAGTGCGTGAGCTTGACACCAGGAGTGTCTTTGGAGTCACTTGTAGTGTCACCACAATCTGGTATTCTCCTGCAACTTGGGCCAAGTACTCGGGCCAACACTAGCCTGGTTGCAAGCGGAGTCCAGGACAGTGTTATCGCAGGGCAAGATGATGCTGTCTGGCAGCAAGCTTTTGCATTACAACTGCAAGTGGCACAGCGACAGTGTCAAACTCAAAGAGCCCAGTACTCAGTAGGCAGCCTGCAGCAACGGCTGCTGGCTTCAGCGTCTTGAGTAACACCAACTTGGGCCGGGCTGAAGCCTTCAGTGGCACTCACTGTAGTGACGCATGGTGATCTACCCCCTGCGACTGCAGGACAAGTTGGCGTATGAGCGCTTTGGCGTCTGGACTGCCGTCATCACAGGTGCGCCCAACATACCTCGAAAGCCATGACAGTCAAGACCTGGATACTAGCCTGCATGACCCTGCTGTCAGTTGGACTTGTCGTCCACTGCACCGTCATGAAGGGCTTCAATGATGCACCATCTGATCGTCGCCGCGACACTGAGTCACTTTTCAGTCACCTTTCAGCTGCTGCCTGTCTCATCATGCACCCTGTTGCAGGTATCTACGTGCTGTACAGTGCCCTGGCAGCACAGAAGCGCACTGACAACATGCTGCTGCTGCCAAAGGGCAAGCTGGCCAGCATCTCTGAGCGCTCTGCCGAGCACGCACCTGCTGGAGTGGAGGATTCGTCATTCGTAGCCGGGGCCGCGCCGTACTAGGCAGCCATCAACAAGTTGGCAAGTCACCCGAGGCAGGTGATTCTGTGCTCTGCATTGTTGTTACTGGCCAAGGCTTCTTGATTTCAGGGGGAGTGGGCCAGTCGCGAGGTCAGTGAATAGACCCAAATGACTCTGATTTCGGGGGGCATCCCATTCTCAAGGAGTCCCTCGAGGCTGGTTGCATTTTCCAGCTGCCTCCGGTTGTGCCTGTCATGGTTGTGGTTGCTTGCCAAATCAGCAGCTGGTGGGTTTGACACATGACCATGGCCATATTCACTCGCTGCTGCCGCAGCAGCGGCTGCTGCCAGTGACGTTCTGACTCAATTCCGTGTGTGAGTGTTGTGATGCAAGGCTGTGTCGATACGCCAGCGCCGTGGGCACATTAGCATGTACAGTGGGGTTAAGGTCCCAAACACTGACCTCCTGCCCCCCCTCTGTGCTGGCAGAGGCATCCAATGGAGGGTGCCGTCATCTGATTGCAGGTTGATGTGCTGGCATTGTCAGCAAAGGCATTGCATTGTCTGAATGTAAATGACATTCACTTGTCATATTGTGATAGTGTGTGCCCATGCCCATGCCCGCATGGTACTAAGGACGACGGGCTGCACACTGGTGTTGGAGGCGGAGGAGTTGCTGAAGGTCACCTGATACACACCTTATTGTTTTTATGATGGTGTGCCACCCGGCTGGTTGACATAGTGTTGCAACATGCCTGCACTGTACACTGGCGCCTGCAGAATATGTTGTTTGAGACTGTGTCATGACGGTCATGTTGGAGGCTGGTTGTTCATTACTTGTTCACTAGTCCAGTTGTGTGTTGTTGAGGACGTGGCATCTGGTAGACGCTTATGCCACAGAGCAGGTGTCCACCTGATAGACACCCCGTTACTGTTGGGCCCCACTAGCAGTGTATTTGCTTGACATAAAGTTGTGTCATGCCTGCATTTTTGCCTGATAATGGGCCATGTTGTTCACTAGTTGTCTAGTCTAGTTGTGTGTTGTTGAGGACCGTGGCATATGCAAGGTGCTGATGCCACTCAGTATGTGTCCACTGGCCCAGTGATGTCTTTCAGCCTGCAGCATGCGGCATGTGCTGCCTTTGCTCCAACTCCGGGCATGTCACTGACAGTCTGTGTTTTGTTGCAGTTGTGTTGTGTTGCACGTTGCTTTCTTTCTGCAATCGTCCTGACCAGCTGTTCTGACGTTGTCAAAATAGGGGCGTTCACAAAGTTACATAATTAACTCTCCCTTGCATCCAGAGGCGGTGCAATGATTGTATGGTACAAGGTGCAGTTGGTACATGGCTGCGTCTGTGCAGCAAATCTCATTTGTCGGACACAAGGCTGCTGTAACACATTTGATACCATGGCATGTCGTTCCGTCAGCTGATCAGCACTGCCGCAGCGGCTGTGAGGCATCAGATCCACGCGTAAGCAATGCATGGCAGGTCTCAAGCAAGGGTGGGGACCGTTGGACCTCCGGTGCAGTGGTCAGAGCATCATGGTGTCACTGACAACTCGCCGGAATGACGATTGCACATGATGTGGCGAATGGTTAATGCCCTGGTCGCAAGGGTCTTCAAAGGGCTGGCGAGCACAGATCTAGGGTTTAGCCCCCTCCACATCACTACGCCTAGGGTTCAACCAAAGTTGTTCAACCAAGGTTTACCCCAGACCTGGATCATGTCATGCAGTCTCAATATCAGCACATGCAGTCACCACATCAGCACTTGATGACAGCACATTGAGCATCTTCCGTGGACAGTCGAGCAGAACCGCCCTTGGTACCTGACCAAGAGAGGGCGTCTCAGCTTGACCCACGTTCATGCAGATGCTCTCGGCAACAAATTCGTCTTGGCAACAACACAATTACTATGCATACTTAACCAAGCCCACTGCACTTGCACTTGGTTGAGGAAGCAACGGATGCACGGCAAGGCAAGGCCTCCCTCAAGCCACTGAGCAGACTCAGTAGGGCACGTACCACCTAGTAGGCCTGACACAATCCTGGCACCAGAGAGCGCTTTAGGCCAGTGATCACCATCAGGCCACCAGGTAGTACCAGAGAGCCTCAGGCTGTACTAGAGGAACAGTTCCAAATGAACCTGTCGTACAGCCCCCATACGTAGCACATTATCAGGCGCTCGTGCACCAGCCTGCCCATGCATCAGCTCACATTGGTTCAATACAGACACTCAATGCATGAGATGCTGCACCACAGAGTGGCCATACAGACGTGGCCACAGCAGTCGCTTGAGCATGACCCAGGTCCATGACACCCAACATGATGCGAATGCCACTGACACATGTGCATGAAGTTTGCTGACGGCATGTGTGTGTCAACACGCACGCGGCCTGTCGGTGCTCAAGGTGCCACAGCCAATAGCTGTAGTCACATTGGCACTATAGTAACTCAAAGCCCCTACTTGTGTTTGGCAGTAGCTGCTGTAGGCCACATGAGCCAACATGCCTCCCCCTGGTGCCTAACTACATGCTCAACCACGTTGGTCACTACAACGACTTGGTCACTACCGGTAGGTAGTGCACGTCTGTGGATCATGCAACATGGCATGCGCATATTGACAACATGCAGCCATGACCTGCTACAATCGGTCGGGCAACAGTCAAACCAACTCCAACATCCACGGTGACCTGTACACGATAGCATGTATCCTTCTTGAATTCACTGTTACGGGCACTGCTAGTGCTCACATACTCATGTCAGTGACAGATGTTGGGACAAGGACATGATCAAAACACACAGAGGGCTCATCACATGCGGAGGCTGGTGCAGCCTAGTAGGCACAACATATGCCTTGCGTGCGTGTCTTTTTGCCTTTCAGTGCTGCTTGCTGCATTCCGAGCCCCATCAGCTGATGACCTTGACATCGTTTGGCGCAGCTGCGGCTGCATCCTTCGTGTCGGATGATGCCATTTGGTCAACAGGAGGCGTGTTGCCCAGGGTACTGCTGCCTGGGCCGACAGGAACCTGCACAGCATTGGACACAACGTAGTCAGCCAGCCAGTCAGAATCAGGGCATTCATCGGCAGACACAGCAACCGGGTCGCCGCAGCCTGAGGGTGACTTGAGGGTCACATTACAGTGCAAGACATCTGCTCGCCTGGTAGGGGCTACTGCTAGGCCTCTCTCTGCATACCTCAGCAACCACAACATGGTGCAGCATGCAGAGCAGGTGTCCTGTGGAGGACATCATCACCCAATGTGTGCAGTGAGTCTGAGCCTCAAGCTGAAGTGACGCTTTGACCTTTTCTCTCTCAACTTGACTGTCCATTGCCAATGGACACTGGCAGTACCAAACAAGGCTTTTGCTGGCTGCCCAAAAGCGCAATGTCTATGTAACATACAAGCACCGAGTTCACAAAACGTGGCCCCACCTGGAAAGACCTGCCGAAGGTGTTGGAAGCTCCAGAGGTGCTTGGCAGCCGTGTGATGGTGTCCACCTCAGCAAACACAGTCTCCTTGCCGCCCTTGAGCCACCAGGAGCGGTGCTGGTAGACGCCGTTGGCAGCAAAGATGACGATAGCCGCCAGCATGGCGTAGCACCATGGGACCCATGTGTTGGGACCCAGCGAGCCTGCAGGCAACAGCGCACGTTTGTTACGCACACACGTTGGTTGCGCACACACGTTTGTTGCGCACACACTCCGTGCATTACATGACACAGGCGTAGACGATCCAACCCTTGAATGCGCCTTCATGTTGGGTCGTTGGGTGCTGCAACAAAGCCAGCCGCTGCTTCAAGCAGGCGACCTTTGTATTGTCTCATGCGAGCATGGCAACCGCTCTAGGAGTCTTGTGATGGATGCATGCCCTGCAGCAGTACGGCTGCCAGCTGGATGGAGCCCCTCACCAATGAGGAAGATGTTGGCCAGTGTGCCCAGGCAAGGCAGGATGGGGTTCAGCGGCACCTTGAAACCCTCCGGCCTGTACACCACAGGCATGGTATAGAACGCCAAGGTGCCCAGGATGAAAATGCAGGCACCTGCCACAATGATCCCCCAATGCGCCTGGTAGTAGAACGTGAACGCAATCATGCATGACCCTGCCACGACCACGCCAGCGGGTACCAGCAGGCGCCACTTCGGGATGTTGCGGTCGGTGACGTATCGTGCGCGGACCGCAACGCTCATTGTCACGACCGTGAAGGCAAACAGGGTGCCCATGGACACCAAGTCGGCCAGGGTTTCCAGAGGGACGAAGAACGCCAGCAGACCGATGATGGTTCCGGTGATGATCGTTGCCACGATTGGGCTTTGTGTGCGGGGACTCACGGTGGCCTGCACATGCATCAACACCACAGGCAGCCTCTGATCCAAACATCTGTGTCACGTGAAGCTGAGGCGGTTGGGGCCAAAGAGCTGCAGCCGGCAGTATTTCCTGCATTCACCTGGCGGCAAGACAAGCTGCAACCGGCTGCGCTACTCTATGCGCCGCACCGGGCCTAGTGAGGGGACTATGAAGATATCGAATGACCAACCTACTCACCAGCGCAGCGGGAATCAGGCGGCAGCGAGACATCACAACCATCAGCCGGCTCATGGCGTACAGATCTGCGAATGCGGAGTTGAAGGTTCCCGCGCAGGCACCGATGCTGACGATGTAGCTGGCTGCGGGGTAGTACTGGCCCAGCGCCACACTGAAAGGAGCGTTTGCGTCGATGTCGGTGTAAGGAACCATGCCTGCGTGAGCAAGTGCATGCAACAGCAACACATCGCCAGCCTAGTGAAGCGACAGCCACTCCTCAATACCCTTTATCACTCCCTCCCATGACCAGTGGAGGCAGCGCAACCTTCAGCAACATCAACATACTTTGCCTGACTACAAAACATGCAGGGCCTGCAGGTACAGGTAAAGGTGTGGCAGCAGGAGACACGGACAATGGCGCAGCAAGTGGGCTCGAAAATGCTGCAGCAGTTCTGTTCAACCAGTGTGAGACAAGGCCCCGCCAGGCCTCAACCTCTCACCTACAATGACTGTTGATGCTGCTGCATACAGCAGAGTGCACAGCCCCAGGCACAGCCCTGTGGCTAGGGGAATGTCCCTCCTGGGGTTGCGTGCCTCCTCTGCTCCGTTTGCAATCCTGCACCATGGTAGCACATACAATCTTACAGTGAGTTTGCTTCATGCGTGTAAACAATTCTTGTGAGGTCCGGTTGGGCTGCACTTTGTCAACCTGAGTCAAATGGACTGCCTATGCAAACCTCAGCAAGTGTGCCAACAGTCATCGCCCAGTCATTCACAGCAGTGGCAAGGCTGCACAATCCCCATCAGCTGCAGCTGGTGTGGCTCACATGTCGAAGCCGACATAGGCAAAGAACACGCTGGATGCAGCCTTGACAACACCACCCATGCCGTAGGGCAGGAAGCCGTTTGGCTGCGTGTAGTTCAGGGTATTGACCTTGGGAGCACCTGCGTGCAGCAACATCCAGTCACATGCAGACGAGGAATCAGAGATGCAGAAGTGCAGACGCATGGGCAATGCGATGGCCGACAGCTCGGCACGACACACAGGTGTCATATGCTCAACATGCCGGTCCTCAGAGCACTGTACACGCCCATGGACACCAGCAAGACTGCGTCCTGATCGATCCCGGCATGCAATGCCGCCAATTCCAAAGTTAGTGGTTGTGCAGTATGACTATGACACACAAGAGCCAGGCACTCACCCATAAAGATGCATAGCAGGATGGCGATGACCGAGATGACAACAGTCCCGACGTTGAACCAGAAGGACTCCTTGACACCAAACACCATGATCACGGTGAGCAGCACCACTGCTGCCAGCGCGATTGGGTCGATGATCACCGCCGCGTCCTTGTTGCCGCACGCGGCCACGCAGAACTGCAGGCTGCCGGACTTCTGCCCGATCAAGGTGGTGAAGTAGCTGGCAAAGCCCTTGGCCACTGTGCTGCCGGCCAGGAGGTACTCCAGCATCGTATTGGCACCCACGATCCAGCCGAAAAACTGCCAAGCCATTGCACATAGGCAGCGACGAACAGTATCAGCACAGGAAGTATGGAAGCAGCAGCAGCAGTGTGTTGGCATCTTCATGCAATACATGAGGGGCTGCAGGGCATACAGGCTGTACTTACCAAGAGCACAGTTCTCAACAATCGCATCGCATCGCATGCCAAGCTGAGCTGCTGCAGACGGAATGATTTGGTCAGCTCTTTGCCCCGCAGGCTCTGCACTCGGTGAGTATAGCAGCTGCTGCTGTCAGAAGAATATATGATACGTTTCAAATGTTATTTGGATGTTATTCCCAGAGTGTCACACTCGGTAGCCCAAGCACACACCTTCCCATACATCATGGTTGCATAAGCAAAGGCACCTCCGGTAATGACCACCTCACTTGCAAACCTGTGCATGACAGCAGCCAAGGCACATGACAAGACACATGCAGTCCCTGTTATGCATGTAGCGAGTCCATGTGTGGCTGTCATACGTGACTGTTGGCTATGCGCCTAGAACAAATGACCGGCGGCTGTGATGGTTGCTTGGGACCACGTCAACTGCAACAGCAACTGGCAGCTGTAGCATTGCAGTGGACATGGACGCAAGCAGGAGTGTTTGCTGTTATGTTGGTCAGGGCCACTTTTGTGAATCCCTGGATACTTTGCAGCCTGATTCTAGTGCGAATGCGGCCATAACATCAGCTGACTGCTGTTGACTGACGTTGGTCAGGGCGCTAGCTAGCTAGCTAGCAGCAGCTCCACTCACTCTGCATAGCAGAGGGCTGTCAGCGTCGCCACAGCGCCACTGATGAGGTATGCAATCATTACAGCAGGCCTGCAACAAACAAGGGCAGACAGAAACACAAGTACCGTAAGGTATGTCAGACAGGCACACACTGCTGGGTGGGTCCAGGGTTGCAAGGTTGATGTATGGTCTGCAACACCCGGTGGGGCAAGAGCCTGCTTGTCCAGACAGGAATGCCCTTGTACATCATAACACGTGCTCCTACAGGCATGGCCTATTTCAAACAATGCAGTGCGCCACCAGGAAGACAACTAGGTTTCAGCCCTGTTGAGCCCGCTACACACTGTGCAGGTCAGGCCAGTGCTGGGGACAGAGAGCATGCCTGGGGGACACACCCTGCGTTGTTCTTGGCTTGCAGTCCAGTGACCACAAAGATTCCACCACCAATGATGGCTGAGATACCGAAGGCCGAAATCTGAAACAGGTTGAGCACCCGCTGCATTGCCGAGTCCTTCTCCTTGACCTCCAGCCCATCCTGCATGTGCAAAGTTGACCACAGCAGGCTACTGAATTCATGCAAGGTTGGTAAGCATTACTCAGGGTGTTGTGTTGGGTTAGTTGTGGCCTCTCATGTCCGTAAATACAGTATTGCTGCCTCTCTGGCTGTTGCTCTTGCCACAACAGTAGCTGCTGCAGGTGGCCAGTGCCTCGTCAGCACACACTGCAACAAGCACACAGCCAGTACCGCTGCGGTATTAGACCAGTGAAAATATGCTGAGTGTCGATAATGTCTTATGCTACACAGGTGGACTGTGGCATTTAGAGCGAACAAGGTTTCTCAGAAGTTGGATCAACAACAGAGGAACCCTAAAGCGGCGATTGCGGGTGACTGCAGGCACCAAAGCATCTCACACCTTGGCTTTGCAATAGTAAGATGGGAAAGAAGTGTATTTTACCGACATGGTGGCCGCAACAGGCGTCCGTCAGCTGCCTACAGTCGGGTTTGTATGACCGGCAAAACGAGGCAGCCCAGGTGAGCTTTGAAGGAGTGAAAATCGATCAAAAGGAAGCTGGACGCCTAAAGCACAGCAAGTCAAGCTATCATGTGTCTTGGATCGTCTTCCGAAAGCATTGCGTGCACGTGTCATTTCCTGGTCACTCCTGTCACTCACAGTGCCATAACAGCCTTGCGTCAGGCGACAGCTTTCTATTAAGCTTCGTCGCATGTAGGTCTTTCGAAACCTGTGCAGCATGTTGTGCGCTGCGAAAAGGAGCCACAGCTACTGCTCAGTTGCAAACAGCAACTGAGCAGTAGCTGAGTTAGTATTGTCAAGCAGTGAGCATGAGCTTGCCAACAGCCCTTTGTCGTGATGCTTCAGTGCAGATTTTACATCTGTGGTTGCAGGACTTGCCAAGTGCATCATGCGAGCGCCATGTGGAGTAGGGGAGGCAAGAAAGATCTTAGAAGCATGCAGTGACTGTTGCTGCAAGGCAGTTGTGCAAGTGATGCAAGAGTGCACAGCTCCAGCTCGAGCCCCTCAGAGGACTACTGCTATGTGAAAGTTAGCTGAGACCACGTGGGAGCAGACTCCCCCACCATATGACCAACATTGCCCAATGCCAGGTCAGGACACCAGCAGGTAGCATGATTGACCACCATCACTCCTTACACCTGTGACCGACACCAAGCAAGCTCCAAGCAGCATCCAACAGCACAGCAGCACACTACATTGTCGTCAACACACTGGAAGCTTCAAGTTGAAGCTTAGGAGGCTAGGGCTCTGGGATCCACAGCATTGAGGACACCACCATGAGGTGGGCAGTGCTGCTCACCTCATGCTTAAGCAAGCTTGCTGTATTGACTACCAGTCAAGTGAGTGAGTGGCTCGCCTTGCTGACAGAAGGTCAAAGATACGAGGGTGCTGCAGCTTCCAGCCATTGCCTGGAAAGCCGGCCTGGGCTGAATGTACCCAGGGGAATAACGTCAGGGTGGAGTGGGGGTGGGGGGTTTGTAACTTGATTAGAGCATGTGCATCACCAAGCACTGCATGGCAGTCACCATGTTGGTTCACATCCCCATGTCCCCCATCTATCAAGCAGAAATGCATGTCATGCGGTGTGTGTTCAGGCGTAAAAGAGCCAGAAACAGGCAACCTACCACGCAGCGTCCGGCTGAGTCAGTGCATCAGACTGGACTGCATGCGTGCAGCTACTGCCACCAACCAATGAGAGATAGCATCAGTCGCTGCTGGATGCCATACAACCCCCAGCATATCCAGTATGCCGAACACACTACGCTCTCCCACAGCCAGCCACGGACCACATCCAAACAAAACGGTGCGTCTTTGGCTTGTCACCAACCGTCGCTTGCAGTGCATTCCAATTGAAATGGAGGCAGCGCAGTTTTCGGGGACAACACGGTCACCACACCCTTCACAAAAAACACAAACCCTGTTGACAACAACAACCACCGTGCTGGCAGCGCAACAGTGTGCACTAATATATGCAGCGCCCGCAGTTCAAGATGGAAAAGCAACAGCTAGTTGAGCAGCCAACACTTCACCCCTGACACAGTTGAATTAGAACAACAGCACACGCAGCAGGAGTCCCTGCTGGGCTCATTCACTCAACACTGAGCCTATACCCTGGTGAGGCAATGCTGTTCTTGAATGGCGACAGGTGTCACAAAGTCGCACACAGTCAACTGCATGACACTCACTACAGCCGGGTCTGAAACACCTGCACCCCCTGCTTGTACTTCC
>QAXK01009792.1:0-12799 GCA_004335735.1 Chlorella sp. KRBP | reverse complement strand
TGCTGAGAGACATCTGATACGCCCGGTAGTGGGCTCCGGCCGCGCCGAGGCGCCCAAACAGATGCAAATATCGACACACACACACACACCTACCTCATCTTTTGCACGCTTCCGCCCGCCCCCTGCCCTGCAGTGGCTACCCCGTGGCCTGCCTGGCACCCCACCCCACCCGGCCGCTGGTGGTGACAGCCGCCGGCTTCATGGGCCCCTCGGCCGCGCTGCTCCTCGCCGCCGCCGCCTCTGCAGCTGCTGCCGCAGCGTCACCAGCTGCCGCCGTCGCAGTGTCCGCGCCTCACCAGGCAGTCATGACGCTCGCGTCGCCAGAGTTCAAGGTGCGTTGGTTCTTTCTCTCCTGCTGTTGGTTTGCCAAATCCCTGATCGCTATTCCAGCCACAAGAGCCCCCCAAACACCGTTATACACTTTGGCCATGAGGTCATCGCCGTGTGACCAACCGTACCGTTCTGAGCGTCGTGTGCTGTGCCTGGCCGTGTGCAGGTGTGGGAGCGGCTGCCGCTGGGCGGTCGCGCTGGGCAGCCGCCGAGCGGCAAGGCGCAACAAACGTGCTGGAGCTGCAGGTGTGCTTGTCAAATAGTGTGTCAACTTGCCTGACAGGACTAACAGCCACAGCGCGACCGTCGGGCGGGCGACTGGAGGCCAGGGCAAGACCATGTGCTGCTGTGTGGTTGCCAACTGGACATCACGGTCACCGCCTTGCCATGACTCGCAAGCACCAGGCTGCCTCGCTGCTGCCACCTGCCTGCCCCTGGTCACCCGTGTTTCCTTTGCCACCTGCCCACATCGCCCCGTGCTGCCACAGGAGCGTGGGCTCGTACCAAGGGGTGCCCTTCACCGCCGCCGCCTTCTCACCCGACGGCTCCCTTCTGGCCCTGGCGGCCGGGCTGTGCAAGCTCACACTCTGGGACCCGCTCTCGTGCAGCCTCGTGGCCGTGCTGCCCACAGCGCCCGAGCTGCTGCTGCCACCGCCCAGGTCGCTGCCAGCGCACCTGCAGCAGGCGCCGGCGGTCACGTCGCTGGCCTTTCTGCAAGGCGCGCCCTACCTGGTGAGTGCGTGGTTTGAGTTGACGACAGCGCTCTGCGTGACATCGCGCGATCGTATGCGACCGCTTCGCTGTTGCCGCACCCGCTGCTCGTGTCGCACCGCAGGTGGGCAGCAGCGGCAGCGCGCTGGCGGTGTGGGACCTCCTCTCCGCCTCGGTGCACTGGGCGCTGCCGCTCGCGTGCATCGAGAGCCTCGCGGCGGATCCGCTGCAGCCCCGCTTCACCGTCACCGTGCCAGGCTCCCTGCCCCGCGCCCAAGGCGCCGGTGCGCAGCACCAGCAGGGGAAGCAGCAGCAGCAGCAGCAGCAAGGCAAGAACGCGCAGCACCACCCCGGACGAAAGCCGGAAGGCTCTCAGCAGGACGCGGAAGTGCAAGGGACCTCGACGGCAGCGTGCCATGTGCTCCGCTTCGAGCCAGGGTCGGCGCTGCCCATCCAGGCCGGTGTGGTGCGGGGCACGCGCAGCGTCCAGCTGCTGCACCCCACCGTGGCGGGCCGCAGCAACGTGGGCGACGGCGAGGAGGACGCGCCGTTGCTGCTGCTTACAGCGGAGCGAGCCTTTGCGCACCTTGGCGAACAAGCAGGCACCGAGCCTCACGAACAGGGTGAGGACGCCCCTGCTGCGGCGCCGAGCAAGCGTGGCCGCGCTGCGCTGTCGGCGTTCGAGGCGGCGTTCGGAGAGCTTGCCCCGGCGACGGTCGCGGCGGGTGCGGCTGCTGCGGAGGAGTCGGCAGGCGGCGTGGGTGGCGACACGGCGTTGCGGCAGCTGCTGGACGCGCCTTCTCACCTGCTTCCGCCGCCCAACGCGCTGGCGTCGGCCTTCTTGCGCTTGCTTACCGAGTCGGCGCGATAGCTGTTTAATGGTGGAACACCAAGGGAAGTGCAAACAGACTGGCAACGAAGAGGCAGTGGCATGGCCTGGAGCGCTGAAGCGCACGTGACTAGTGTGACGCCGTGCTGCGGTATGCTGTGGCAACCAACATCCATGGTGGCACATGGTGGAGCGACAGGAGCGCACAGATCCTGGCGCCGAGTTGCAGGACGCGTCACGCCTCACGCTCAAGCTGCAACTCAAACACGCTGGCAAAGGCGTCCAGCAGCGCAAAGCTGTACTCATCCAGCAGCTCCTGCCTCTGCGCCAGCATTCCCTCCTCCTCCTCTTCCCAACCGCTGCTATCGGCCATCTGCAGAGGAGCTACGCCGCAGGGCAGGCCGAGTACTCGCTGCACGCTGGTGACGCCCCGGTCCCTAATGCCGCACGGCACAATGTCCCGGAAGGGGCCCAGGTCCGGGCACACGTTGAGCGCCAGGCCGTGGAACGTTACCCACCTGCGGCCAACATTGGGCGTGTGTGGAGATCTATGTCGGTTCCCTGCCCACAGGGTGCAGTCATGTTTGCGACGCCCTGTGAGTGGTGCAGGCCTGGGGCAGGGAAGCAGGCTGTCGACGCCTCACATCTTCCAACTCAGGCAAGGTGCGTCCGACTCACTTTTTCGCCCGCACGCCGATGGCCGCCACCTTTTCGTCGCCCACCCACACGCCCGTCAATCCCTCCACGCGCCGCCCCTCAATGCCAGACACCTGCGGGCCACGCAGGGGCATGCGCACTTGTGGACCTTCTGCTGGTCACAGGGCCGTGCGCCAGACACAACGCGGGCGCCACAAAGGCCGCAATCTCAGCACCTGCTCAAGTGCCAGGCATATGCCTGCTGCCACAAGAGCAAGGCGAGAAAACAGCAAAGCGCTCACCTCCCACAGCGCGTATCACCACCTCCTCCTCACCACTGCCGCATGTACCAGTTCAGGCACACAGCACAACGCTCACCTCCCACAGCGCGCGTATCACCACCTCCTCCAGCTGCCGCATGTACCAGTGCAGGTCCTTGGTGTGGTGCGCCAGGTCCACAATTGGGTACATGACCAACTGCACCAGCACCAGGCCCGCCCGCAACCACGCACACACGTGAGCCTCATGGTCTTGCATGCGCTGGATGTCGCACTCTGCCACGCGCCAGTGTCTGTCTCAACCCCCAGCAACCTGAGTTCAGGTGCGTTTGCCCCTTCTGCTGACTAGCAATCGCCGCATGGGCTTTGGCCCTGCCGCGCAGCCTTGACTGGACGCTCCTGCTCACCTGCCCTGGTCCGTGGTACGTCACCTCCCCGCCCCGCTCCGTCCGCACCACTGGAATGCTGCTGTTGCTGCTGCTGCTCACATGCGCTGCGGCTGCTGCTGCTGCACCGTCAGTACGGCCGCCCTCCTGCTGGTTGCTGGCACCCGCACCCTTCTGGTCATGCTGCGGAAAGAGGAGGTTGGCCTCGGTGCTGCCCGCACCCAGCGTGTAGATGGGTGGGTGCTGTAGGAGGATGACCGAGTCGCCGGCTCGTGTGCCGCCGCTGATGCCGTAGCCACCCGGATGCTCCTGCTGCTGCTGCTGCTGGTGGTCCTGGTCCTGGTGCTGGTGCTGGGAAGGAAGGGAGGTCATGCAGGAAACAATGTCCCTCTGCCACTGCCACGCCTGCGTGTGCACGGTGCATGCAGGAGCGCAGGACGTGAGCGGGCACACCGAGGCGTGCCGCCAGAGTGCAGCTAGCGCCTATGGCGCACCGTGTGGTAAGGCACGAGCTGCCCATGGTGGTCGTGCACGGCGCAGCGCCTGCGCCGCCGCTGGCTGCATGTCGGTTCGTGCCCGGCAGCGGCCAGTTCTAGTGGCTGTAGGGGAGGCTCCAGCACCAGGGCAGCTGGAGGTTCAGCTGCTGCTGCTTGCTGATGCTGATGTTGCTGAGGAGCATTGCCTGCGACGTGCGCGGCGGACGACGTGCGCCACCGTGCCGCAGAGCTGCATGCTGGTGCTGGGCGGGGATGCTGCAAGCGCTGAAGGTACTCCATCGCTCTCAGCTGAAGTCTGTGAGCCTGCACCACCGCGCCACGCTGGACCAAAGTTTGTTGAAAGTTTGGTGGCGCTCTTTTGTGCGCCAGAGCGCTTCAGCGCGCCTCATCCCGCATTAGCTGCTCGTGCACTTGTAGCGTCCCCGTGCCAGTGTGTGCCACTGTCCGAGCGCCGCCCGCGTTGAGGCGCTGCGCGTGTGAGGTCGCGCTCAGGGGCCCGATGAGGAGGTGCGGCGGCTCGAGCGGCGCGCGCAGCGAGCATCGCCGAGTAATACACGGGCCCGATCTCGTCAGCGCACACGTGCGTGTGGTGCCGCTTAGCGCGCAGAGTGCTCCTCGGTGCGTGCCACTTTCGTGCGCAGGGCGCCCGCACCCGCAGCCTCTGCACTGCAGCTCGGGCAGCCACGCGCGATCGGCCGCTCTCTGGGCCACCGCTCCTGCTCGTCGTGCCACCTGTTCGCGCCTGGGTGGACTCGGCTCACCCTCCGACGAGGTCAGCATCATTCTGCCAGTGCCCTGCAGCTTGAGCTGGAGGGCAGCACTGGCATGGCAGTGCATCTGCAATTAGGGATCAAGCGGGGGGATGACCATTGCCCCACGGCGCACGCAGGCACCCCCTCGCCGCCCGGCGACTACAGCGTCGTCTGCCCTCCCGGCGGATCTGTGCCACCGCACCACAGCAGCCACAGCAAGCTCGACGACAGCCTCCTCAACACCCACCACCACCCGCCCGTAGGCAGCCCTCCCAGCGGCGGCGGCTTGCACCCCAAGCGGCTCCTCCCCAGCGGCAACAGCAGCTGCACCGGCGCTGCAGGCGGCTGCAGCAGCGCTCCCCCAGCCTCCGCCATCATCCCCGCGCCGTCCTCGTCCTCCGGCGCCGGCGCCGGCGGCAAGCGCAGCGGGCTCAGCGCACGCAGCAGCACGGCGACCTCAGCGTCCCTAAACGCCGCAGCCTACGAGCTAGCCTCCAGGCCCGTCATGGCAGACCGCGCTGCGCCCTCATTCGGGGCTTTGCCGGGCGGCCCACGCGGCAGCGGCGCGTCAGCGGCCTCCTCTTCCTCGGCCACCGCACGGGCGGACCGCAACAGCATTGGCAGCGGGGAAGGCGTGCCGCTGCTTGGTGCGCTGGCCAGCAAGCTGCAGCAGCAGGTGGCGGGCGTGTCTTCTTCATCGGCTGGGGAGGGCACCAGGGAGGTGGAGGGAGGCGAGGGAGGGCGTGGCGGGCACGGGTGGCAGTACCTCGTGGCGCTGTGCGCGGTGAGCGTGGTGATTTGCTACGCCGACCGGAGCAACATCTCGACGGCGGTGCTGCCCATGTCTGAGCACTTTGGATGGGACAAGGTGCGGTGCGGTGCGGCGGGTGTTGTTTGGGGAGCAGGTCACCTTCCGTGAGTGGAGGCAGTGGGGCATGGGACGGAGTTGGGAATGGGCATGAGGTGCGGCGGCTTTGGGAGGGAGCTTGGCAGTAAGGGAGGGACAGGGCTGGGTTGACAAGCACATCGCCGCTGCTGTTTTGTTGCTCTCCACCTGTAGGCGTTCCAAGGCGTGGTGCTCTCCACCTTTTTCGGCGGCTACGCCCTGACACAGGTGCGGCACTGACTTGACTGATTGAGGATAAGATAGGCACAGCAAATGATAGGCAAGCTTGTCCACGACACCATGGGGCCCTGGATTACAGGTGGCAGCCGGCTTTGAATCACTCTCTTGCCCTTCGCCGCACCAACGCACACACCGACTCCACGCCAGCGGATCGCTTCCTGCACTTGACGCCCCCCCTCCTTTGTCCACGCACCCCGCCCACAGGTGCTGGGCGGTCGCCTGGCCGACCAATACGGCGGCAAGCGGGTGCTCGCCGGCGGCGTAGCCCTCTGGTCTCTCTTCACCGCCCTCACGCCCGAGGCCGCCGCGGCCGGCGTGGCGCCCATCCTGGCGGCGCGTGTGGCGCTGGGCGTGGGCGAGGGCGTGGCCTTCCCGTCCATCCACTCGCTCATCTCGCGCAACGTGCCGCAGGCCAGCCAGAGCACGGCGGTGGGCGTGGTGACGGCGGCGAGCTACGTGGGGACCGCGCTGGCGTTTGGCGTGTCGCCGCTCATCATTAGCAAGATGGGGTGGCAGGTGAGGGAGCAGGGAGGTCAAGTCCGCAGCAGCAGCGGTCCACCTAGAACACCTTGGAAAATGCAAAGGACAGGCTGCACACCAGCGTCACGAACCGTACGCCCTTCTTCACTCAACCGTGCACAACCCTCCCTCGCCGCGCCGTGCCGCAGTACGTCTTCTACCTCTTTGCCGCCATGGCGCTCCTGTGGCTGCCCTTCTGGCTGCCGCTGCGCATCACCAACTCGGAGCAGCCCTCCTCAGCAGGCCTGCTCAAGGCCTCGGGAGCAGGGCTGCCCGCCGGCCAGCAATCGGACCCAGAAGAGGCCCAGGGCCTGCTCTCGGCCTCCTCACAGCAGCAGCAGGAGGCGGGGCGGGGTGACGGTGGGGCGGTGGCGGCGGCGGCGGGTGCAGGGGACAGCAAGCGTGGGTTTTGGGCGCTGATGCGGCGGCGCGAGGTGTGGGCGATTTGCGCGGCGCAGTACTGCCAGTCGTGGGGTATGTACGGGCTGCTCAACTGGCTGCCCACCTTCTTCAAGTGAGTGCGTCGCCGGTGCTGGCGGCTGCTTTTTGTGGTTCTGCGCGCGTGGCTGCGATGGCCCGTCGCGACGTGCATTGCTGCGCAGCACAGGCTCCAACCAACAGCGCCAACAAATTACTGGCGCCTGCACACACTGCATCATCTGCATGCCAGAATGGCCGCACCGCATGTGAAGCTCGACACACACCGTGTGGATTCGCGTGCAAATAAATGCCTTGGTTGCAGGGACTACTATCACGTGGAGATCGCTGACCTGGCGGCCTATACGCTGGCGCCCTACGTGGTGCAGGGTGGCCTGGGCCTCTTGTCCGGCGTCATAGCCGGTGGGTGGGCTGGAGTCAGTGTGTTTGGAGTCGGTGTGTTGCGCTGCTTGGCAGCAGCGTGCTAGGGCATCCAGTGCAGGGAGGCCTGGGCCTCTTGTCCGGCGTCATTGCCGGTGGGTGGGCTGGAGTCATCATCATCATCATCATCATTGCATGGCGTTCACGGCAGGTGTCATGATGCTGCAGCCGTCACAAACAATCGCCCAGGCAGGCCGCGCCAAGCAAACTGGCGTGTGTGTGCTCGTGCTTGTGTGCGTGCAGACAAGATGATTGCCAGCGGTTGGGCCGTGCGGCGCGTGCGCATCCTCCTGCAAGTCCTGGGCATGCTGGGTCCCGCCGCCTGCCTGATGCTCGCCGTCTCGCCCGCCATCGGGGGCAGCGCCGAGTTCGCCTCCAGTCTCATCACGGTGAGGGCTGCGGGGATCTGTGCCCCCGAATAAATGCTCTCTTTGGCACATGCTGGACGTGCTGATGCTGCGCACCATCACCAACGTGAACCTTGCCTCCACATTCGTGCCCTCAACACGCCGCTCTGCCCGCACAAGTCGCCCAAGAGCACCGCTTCCACTGTGTTTTGCTGCTTGCTGGCCGCTTTGGTGCACTTTAATCAATCTTGAATCCCTCCACGGCCACCTGGATGCCATTATGCCCAACTTGTTTAGTGTTCCACCGTAGCTCACTTGCATGTTTGCCACCTGCAGGTGGGCCTTGGTTTCTCGTGTTTCACCCTTGGCTCATTTGTACTCCTTATGTGTGCCACCTGCAGGTGGGCCTTGGTTTCTCGGCCCTGACGCTGGGCGGCGTCAGCGTGAGCCACCTGGACATAGCGCCGCGCAACGCCGGGGTCATCTTTGGCGCAGGCAACACCACCGCCACGCTGGCGGGCCTGCTGTCGGTGCCATTCACGGGCTTCCTGCTGCAGGTGCGTCGCGCAGCTGTGCATACACACCACCAGCCGGCACGTGTACAGATCAGGGCACCAAACAGAATCGCATTCTTCCTAACCCGCGCGTGCGCACAGTGAGGCAAGCGTGCGATTTGGGGCCTGCTTGTTGCGCTTGCATGCACACGTCGGCACGCCGTGCTCTAGGCTAGGAAGCGACTCGCGTCATGTGTGCATACGTGCTTTGTTGTTCGCAGCAGCCGTCGCTTGCTGCATTGATGACGCTTGGTATCAACGCAGGTCACCGTTGAGCATGCAGTCGAGCACAGTTTGGTCTGCTGCTAGTGTGTGCGTGTGCGCTTGCAGAGCACTGGGTCGTGGTCGCTGGTGTTTGGCGTGACGGCCGCGCACTACGTGGTGGGCTCGGTGCTGTGGGCCATGTGGGTGGGCGACCGCGTGCTGCCCGAGGATGCGGACCCTGCACTGGAGCGCATCACGGCGTGAGGCGGCGTACGTGGCCCACAGCACCGGAGCGCTGTGGCCCTGGAGCGCATCCGGTGTGAGGCACTGGAGCGCATCACCGCGTGGCGTGAGGGGGCGTACGTGGCCACGCTGTGGTAGAGAGTCGTCGCCAACTGCGTGGTCCTCACGCGGCAGCAGCGAAGGGAGGCTTCTTGTGGCATAGTGCGCCTGTGGCACTGAGTTTATATGAGAGAGATGAGTAAGAGTGACTGTGGATGGTGCTGAGATGGGAGAGGAGATGGACGTTCGGCGTGCTGTGGTCACCGCGCTGGCCGTCCGAGGGCTAGGGTTATAGGGCTTTAAGCGTCATGAGCGCATCCTGGGTGCCTGCTGCCCTGGGGAGGCACAGAGGTTGTCCTGGGCTGGCAGCAGGGCGTGTGGGGTTGTCTTGCTTTTGGTTGCGCCCACCCGCCCGCCTGGCCTGTGGACAGCAGCCTTAACAGAGACCTTCATTGGCATTTGAGCCTGAATCAGCAGCGTTTTGCTCTACCTTGACACGTCGCAGAGAGATTCCCTGCTTTGTATATGGACGCCAGGACGCGAGTAGCCTGCAGCTGGAAGGAGAGACCTGCACACTGCTTTGCTGCTTTTCGAGGCTCTCCCTGCCTCTCCGGACCTGCCTTCTTCACACCACCTTCACGCTGAATGGCATGTGCACCCGGTGGGGACTCTCTGTGCGTCTCTGCTTCGGTCTCCTTGCAACGCGCACGCCTCCACATGTCTCCACGCGCATGGAAGGAACATGCTTTGGGTGCACAGCGGCTGGCCGCTCCATCTGCAAGCTTTGCACACGCACACACGGTCCTACAACCCCTCCAAATCACGACTCCTCGGCTATGAGGCCCAGCTGCACTTTGAGCCGCTTCTCCATCTTGAGGTAGGCCTCTTCTGCCTTCTCATCCAGGGCAAGCAGCGCCGCCTTGGCCGCCGCCGCAGAGGCGCCCTTGTTGGGCGCGCCGCCGCCCCCGCCGAGGCCCCCAGCCTCCTTGGCCGCCTGCTCCTTGGCTGCTGCCTCCGCCTCGTCCTGCGGACCAAGTCATCCGTACGCACTTGGTATTCAGTTGATGCGCGTGAAGGCGTGAGGTGCTGCCGGAGCCGGAAAGGTCTCACTCATCCGCAGGTCAGGTTGGAGTCAGTCAGGTCAAGAGGTTGGGCTCACCGCAAGCTTCTTCTGCAGCTCCTCCCACTGCTTGGTGGCAACGTCGCGCACGGGCTTGCGCGTCGCCACGTCGCCCACACGGTCCGCCTGCGCCCACCATCGCAGAGCGAGAGCGCAGTCGTCAGTCTCGTTGTGTGCAGTCCGTGCAGTCCGCCACGGGCGCGCAGACGGTGCCGCAGGCGACTCTCGAGGCAAGGCACGGTCAGCGGGCCGCTGCAGGGCGCCGAGGCCGTTGTGCACTCAAGCTAGGGTTACAGTTAGGGTTAGCGGCGCACCTCCCGGTCCAGGAAGGCCGCCGTGAGCTTCTTCTCGTTGGTCACGGGGCGGCGCAGGTTGCGCGGCAGCTCCACGATGCGCAGCACGCCAGCCTGCACGTGGGTCGCCACGGGATGTCACCCACCCGCGCTATCCCCTCGCCGCTCTGCAGAAGAAACACCATCCCGCCCTTGCCAGAAGCAATGCAATAGCGGCACACAACAGCCCCAACTCACCGAGTCTCCCAGCGCCAGGAACTGTGCCGCTGCCTGCTGCGCCGCCGCCAGCGCCTGCGCGTTGCCGCCCGCGCCCGCCGCCGCGCCGCCGCCCGCCGCCAGCGCCGCCGCCGCCGTGTCCATGAAGGCCATGCTCATGATTGGCGTGCTGGCCAGCGTCACGGTGATGCTCGGCTCGTGGCTGCGGTCCAACAGGTCCCACACTTCCAGCACACCAGCCTGCAGGGAGTGAAAGATGGAAATGAAAGAAAGAAAAGCCAATGGGCGTGGTTTAGGAAGACGTGGCTAGCCGGGGCCCCAAGCGTCAAGGCAGCCGTAGCCGTGGCCGACAGCAGTGCTGGCCCTCGTGAGCCGCGTGGCGGTGGCGCTGGCGAACCTCACCTGGTTTGCGAGGTAGAGCACGGCGGGGCGCGAGGGGCTCCAGCACCCGCAAGTGTAGTACTCCGAGTCATACCCGCTGGTAAAGAGCGGCGTGGCTGTGCCCTCCTTCCACACCTGAAAGCTCCAGTCTCCCACCTGCGCGAGGGCAGCAGCAGGGCGCAGGGCACTCGCAGGTGCGTCGCTGATGTTGTTGTTGAAGCGCGCTCGGGATCAGGGCGCAACGTGCGCGCGCTGGGAGCGCAGGCTGCGCAGTCCGCAATCGGGTGGAGAGGAAGGAGGCGACACGCACCGTGAGCAGGATGTCTGGGAAGAAGGGCGAGCGCTCCAGCGACACGACTGGGCCCACGTGCGCCTGCATGATGCCCTTGACGTACTCTGGGTTGTCGTCGCCCTCGGCTTTTACGTAATCGGCCAGCACCAGCTCGCCGTCCGACGAGCCGACGGCGAAGAGCCCGGTCTCGTGGTCGGCAGAGGGCTTGAAGTTGAGACGGTGGCCGCCAAGGTCCAGGCCTGCGCAGAGTCGCGCCGCACGTCGCGCACTTTGCGGGTGAGGTGTTTCGCATCTGCCCGCAGCGTGCCGCGGCCAGAGCACCCAGCAGAGCTTGCTGCCCGGCACCCGATCTCAACAAGGCACGACGCACCGATGAGGCTGATGACGTGGATGCTGTGACAGGGCTTCCACACCAGGTCCAGCGCGTCCTCCGCCTTGCGGCCCTTCTTCATCAACCGGTCCACGCGAATGTCCCAAAAGTTGACCTTGCCGTCGCCGGCGGTGGTCGCCAGGAAATGGCACTCCTTGGAGCCCTCGGCCGCGCGGCTCACGCGCCCGCGGCTGCTGATCTCGATGCCCGGGAGCCACTTGATGTCCATCACCATGGTGTGGTGCGAGAGGTCGATCGTCGTCAGGTACCTGCGGCGAGGGCGCGAGCGGTCGAGTTGCCTTGCGCGCACTTGCATCGGATGGCCACGGTTCGAAAGCGCTGGCACGGGCGCAGGCCGGGTGCCCTCCCCCGACGTCCACCGTCCAGCCACATTCTGCCTAGACTCACTTGCACTTGATGATGGGGATGCTGGGCTCGTCGGACCCCGCCTGCGCGGTGGCGTCCGCCTGGCGTGCCGCCGACGCCTTGCTGCGGCTGATGCGGTCGTGCTCGTGCGCCGTGTCCCAAATCACCACCTGCGCGCTCACACACCAACACACGCGTGGGCTCGCTTCTCCGGCCATCGCCACCCGTGCGACGAGTGCGCCGACACCTGGCGGCCCTCACCTGGCCGTTGTAGCACCCCGCGGCGACGATGTCCGGATTGCAAGGGTTGTACTGGAAGGCGAACACCTCGTAGGGCGCCTGGAGCACGCACTCTGGGTGGATCGAGTCCTGCGCGTGGAACAGTGCGCAGAACAGAGCCATACGGTGCACTATCGTCCCAGCCAAGCCCCGCCCTGCCTGACACGCAGTCAAACGATTCGGATGAGGCTGATCGAGCCACCCACCTTGAAGTTCCAAACGAGAATGTAGGCGTTGCTTGGCCGCCCCGCACGCTGCACCCGCTCGCCGTGCGACAGCGCCTCTGTGCACGCCACCGCCACCACGCCGCGCCGGTGCGGCAACCACTGGATGGCGCTCACCACCTGCACCAAATACCACGCCACGTCAGTGAGCGCACGGCAATGCTTGCCAGGTGGCAAGAGCAAAGGCAGCGCTTGCCAAACATCCCGCCCCAGGTGCCCTCCTTAACCCTACCCTGACCCTGGCCCAGAGAGCGCGCACCTTGTTCTTTGAGTAGGTGAGGTGCGTGAAGGACTGCGTCTCGCTGATGCTGCTCTCCTTGCGGCTGCCGCTCATGCCTTCCTCGTCGCTCAGCACGGCAAAGTCGTCGGCAAAGATGTTTGTGATCTCGTTCTGGATCAGCGCCACCTCGCACCTGCACAACAACAAGTGAGCACAACACAAGTGACCACAACACAAGTGAGCATAACGCAAGTGACCGTTGCCTGGCCATCATTTCGGCTCATCACACCACACAGATATCTGACACGCCCTTGCGCCTCCGTGAGGAGCGAGGGAGGTGTCCAAACAGAGGCCTTCCATTCTCAGGCAGGAGGTCACACTCACTGCTGCACGGCCCTGTCCAGGAAGCGCGACTGCACCAGCCCCTTGACTGCCTCCACCACCAGCGCCTTGCCCATGGCCACGGGCTCGTACTGCACCGCCTTGGGCCGGGGTGGGAGCCCGCCTGCCTGCGACGCCGCGTCCACAGAGGGGGGGATGGCCTGCACGGCGGCGTCCTGCTCCAGGCGGCGCAGCTCGAAGTTAGGGTCCTTGAATGGCCTGCGGGCAGGATGAGTGTATATGTGTGTTGGTTTGTACATCTGTTGGGATACCTTGGCGGGGACGGATCCCACTACCGGGCATATCAGATGGCGCGGATCCACGTTGCTCCACGCAGAAGTCACCGAC
>QAXK01009789.1:0-10656 GCA_004335735.1 Chlorella sp. KRBP | reverse complement strand
TCATCATCATCATCATCACAATGATAATCATTGCATGGCGTTCACGACAGGTGTCATGATGCTGCAGCCGTCACAAACGATCGCCCGGCAGGCCTCGTCAAGCAGAGCTCACGCCAGCTCTGCACGTTGCTCGTGTGTGTTTGTGTGTGCAGTGGTGGGCGAGCGGGGCCTCAAGCTCAGTGGCGGAGAGAAGCAGCGGGTGGCCATTGCCAGGGCCTTCCTCAGGCAGCCCCGCCTGCTCATCTGTGACGAGGTGAGGTGAAGGGCCTGGTGGGCAGCCCTTGGATAGCTTGATGATCATATGATACTATGATAGTCAGGGCCTTCCTCAGCCCCGCTGCTCATCTGTCACGAGGTGAGGTGAAGGGCCTGGTGGGCAGCCCTTGGATAGCTTGACAACCCTGTGGGGTGAAATGCTCGACTCATCATGTGTCGTGATGAGCAACGATGTGTGCTGCGACAGAAGCACTGAGGCGCCCTTATGAGTGCCACAAGAGACCTAAACAATTGATACTTGACTCACTCCCTCATCCTGCACTGCCTGCAGGCCACGTCAGCGCTGGACAGCGGCACCGAGGCGCAGATCATGACGTCGCTCGCTGAGCTGGCGGTGGGGCGCACCAGCGTGTTTGTGGCGCACCGCCTGAGCACGATCAAGGACTGCGACACGGTGGCGGTGCTCAGGTGAGGGAAAGACGTGTGGTGTGTGGGTGGTGGGGACGGATGTGGCAAGTGACGCACGACGTGGTGAGTCGGCACAGTGACAGCACAAGGTGGTGGTGATCAAGTGCCGATGAGTGGCTTCCCAGCACCTCAATAGGCTCACAGTTCAACTGTTGGGTGGTTGCTGCATGCACATCCACATCCTGCTCACCTGCTGCAACCCATACCTTAACCCTAACCCTACCCCTAACCCTACCCCACTACCCCATGCAGGGACGGGCGTCTGGTGGAGCTGGGCAGTCACGACGAGCTCATGGCGCACCCAGGAGGACTGTACCGCTCCATGTGGTGCGTGGTCGCACTAGGATATAGGGTATGGGGACACGTTGGACGAAGCAGCTGCCAACCAAAGCTGCTATCGGTCTCCTTGCATCCCCTCACCCATCCACCACACCGCCCACCTCACCTGCAGGGAGTCGCAAGCGGCGCGCCGCGCCAAGCAGCAGGAGATGCGCAAGCACAAGGAGCAGCTCCGGCAGCAGAGGCAGCAGCAGCAGCAGAGCTCCCTGGACGGCAGCCTGGACGAGGGCAGCCCCGACGCGCCCGCTGTGCACGCTGCGCCCGCTGTGGCCGCTGCGGGCACACTGACCTTTGCCGCCACCTCCTCCTCCTCGTCCTCCTTTTCTTCTTCTTCTTCTTCTTCCTCCGCTGCCGCTGCCGTGCTTGGCATGAGCGACGACGTTAGGTTGGAGCGGGAGGAGGACGAGGAGGGCAGTCACGGGGACGGCTCCTCTTCAGGCTCCTCGTTGCCTGCTCTGGACCCGCTCCAACTGCCAGCGCCTGATGAGGTGCTCGCCTCGGGCCTGCTGGAGGAGGTGCAGGAGGCGCACCGGCGGTCAGTGGAGGAGGACCACGCCGCGGACGACGCGTTGCTGCTGCAGGGCGCGGGGCACCTAACTAGGGGCAGGGACGGGGATGAGGAGGGAGGGGCGCTGTCTTCTGTGGCGAGCGTGGACATGGAGGACGAGGAGGAGGACGTGTTTGATCAGTTGGTGGGGGGAGGAGGCAACGGGGCGGGTGGGGAGGGGGGGGCGGCAGAGAGGGCAGCTAGCGTGCCGGTGGGTGCGTCGCCACAGGCTCAGACTCGTTGATGTTGCTGCTGCTGATGGGCTTGGTGCTGTAGGGCTGATGCGTCGAGGCCGTGGATGCAGTTTAATCTCTGTTTGGGTGAACTTGAGGCGAAGCGTAAGCCTCACAATGCCGTGCGCTGTGCCCCCTTGGGACCTTTGTGTGTGGTGAGTGCGCGTGCGCGTGTGCGCAAGAGTGGGTGTAATGCCAGGGGTGTGATGCCAGGGGTGTGATGCCAGGGGTGTGTACACTCGGACACGTGAGACGCCGCTGTGTGCAGCTGGGTCCTGTCAGGGGCTGTGCGGACGTGTAGGACGTGCTGTTGTGCTCCCACCTTGTACCACCACCACCCTTGGCGCTGTGTTGCGTTGCGTGTTGAGAGCGTATGCGCGCCCTGTTTTGGATTTCTTCCTCTTGCAGGGGTGAAAGGTAAAAGCAGCTTCGATGGTCTGCAGGCAATCCAAGTATGTTTCACCGTGTGGTGGAAGCGAGCCGTGCGCCGTGCGGCCGGGCAGCCTTGTCGCCCTGCCCCGAATGCGCGCCCATCGCCATGTGCGCATACTCGGTGCGATACTGGCCGCCGGTGTCCCCGAGCGACGCCGGCTGCCTCGTGGTGTCTCCGCCCTTGAAGTCCTGCACCATGGTGTGCTGCACGTCCCCGCCGGCGCCCTCCTTGTCCGCGCCCTTCCAAGGCGCAACCTGGTTGCTGCGCGAGGGCGTCGCCGCCTCGCCCCGCTGCTGCAGCAGCGCCATCTGCTCCTGGGTGCGCAGCCGCCGCGCGAAGGGCCCCTGGCCCTCCCCCTCTGGCTGCGTCTGCAGCGCCTTGCGGGCCACCTCGCGCCGCTGGCGGCGGCGGATGAGGCGCGCGTTGGGCGCGAGCCACGCGGCCTGCGCCTCCTTCTCCTGCTGCTCCACGCGATCCAGCACGTCCTCGCCCAACTGCGCTCATACGTGAACACGTCGAACACGGTCAGTTTTGGCCACGCACAGGCTGATCCTGGTCACGCGCGAAAGCGCAGACAGGCGCACCACCAACGGAGACCGCTCACCTGCACGTCGTCGAAGCGCTCGAACGCGTATGCGTAGTTGGGGTTTGTCCTGAGCTCATACGACTGCGGCCCCACGAGCAGCCTGGACCGCACGGCCAAGGTGAACTCGGGCACCCCGTGGCCTCCCTCTTCCGGCGCCGACGCAGGCAGCGTCGCGTCCAAAGGCGGCGCCACGGCCTGCTTCTTGTCGAGTTCGGGGCTGCTGGCCGCCGCTTGATCCCTCGCCATGATAGCGTAAGGGTCATCAGGGTCGTCCTCGTCCTCTTCGGCAGGCGCCTCTGCTGCGATCTTGGCCTGACGGCGGCGCTCCTCGACGGCGGCGGCGGCGGCCTCCATCTTGAGCCTCCCTTCCCGGTACATCTGTGTGCAGCAGTGCCAAGCGTTTACCAGCGTCGAGGGCGACACGTGCTCGGCCACGAGTTGACTCAGGGGTGTGGTTCGGCAGGGCCGCGAAGTGTACCGTAGCGCACCTCTCGCCAGGTGGGCCAGGTGTAGATGAAGAACAGCCCCAGGAAGAGCAGAACCAGCGCCCACACCAGGTGGCCCACCGCTACGTTGGTGAGCCGCGCGGCCATCTGATCCGGCGTCAGCGTGGTGGTGTTGGCCCAGAGGCGCGACAGGGCGGAGCTGAGGGCGCTCATGATACTGTAGGCCCAGCTGTCGCCGAACAGCGGCGAGCGTGGCGCGCCTGCGGGCAAGCAGTGTGCGCGGGTCGCTTTTGGTGTGGGAGTAGCTGCAGCTCGCCGTGTGCTCGCAGCGCAGCGCAGATCGTTGGCCACACACGCACCGATCATGGAGATCATCCACACCGCGCCGAGCAGGTGCGCGATGGCCGCCCACGGCAACACGCGCGCCACGCGCTCGCCGAGGTGGCTCCCATACGAGATGGGCCACCGGCACACCTGCGGGCAGAGGCGATCCCACCGCAGTCAGCGGCACGAGCGTTGTGGCTGCCGCGACTGCCGACCGGCACGGCTTGCAGCGCTCGACCGTCGTGCGCACGATGCGCGCGCAGGACTCACCCGGAGCAGCTCGTACTTTTCGAGGTGGTAGTGCACGACGAAGGACAGCGCGAGCGTCCAGTACAGCAACGGCATGGCGCTCGAGTAGCAGAGGCCCACAAAGGTGGTGGCGAGCAGCTCCCCGTATCTGTCAGCCAGCGTGAACGCGTGGCCCTGCGGAGGAATGGTGTTAGCCAGTTGTCAGCAGCGTGTCATGCCAGCCCGGGCCAAGGCCAGCACCACCAGCACGCGACACGGGGCTCACCTGGTACGCGCGGTCGAGCTGCGCCTGCGTGAGCGCCTTGTAGGCCCTGGCTCGCTTCCACTGCACGCGCAGGATGCCGATGCCGATGAGCGAGGCGCGCACGGGGATGCTGATGAGCTGGGAGATGAGGATGGCCTTGCCCACCTCGCGGTACCTGCGGTCAGTGCGTGCGGTGAGCGCGGTGAGGTCGGCACCGCAGGCATCGCATGTCGCGCAAGCATCGATCCCACAACCAAGTACCTTGCTAGGACTCCGCCAGCCCAACCCTGGGCCCACCCGGTGCCCAAACCTGCCCAAACTTGCTCACCAGTTGGGCGACGTGTCGCTGTAGACGCCTCCAAACAGCACGCGCTGCATGGTGGGGCTCAGCTTGGCCTGCAGGCTGGGCAGGTACATGTTTGCGATGAGGATGGAGAAGGCCGTGTTGACGAACTGGGCAGAGAAGAGCGCGCTCATCATGCTGAGCCCCTCGCGCGTGCGGGTGCGGTGCTTCTCCTGGGAGGTCAGCCAGCCGATGAGACGCTTGATGATAACGTTGATGACGATGATGGATATGATTGTCAGCGCCTGCAAGGGCGCAAGATATGGGCACAGGGTAGCTGGGGTGGCGAAGGCGTGCCTTTGCGTTTGCTGCAGCCTGCACGGCTCCACGCGCCCACACATCCCAGGACCTCAGCCAGTGCCTCACCTGTGCTCCAGTGGACTGCAGAAGCACGTTCCTGAAGGCGTCGCAGTAGCCTGCCTCCTGGTACTGGGACGTGCTCAGCGCCGCCTGCACACGCGCGCACACCATGTCAACACTGTTGCCCGTCTGCTAGCTGGAGATTGTGTAGCGACAGAGACAACTTGCAGGTTGCAGCTAGCGCATACATATCAGGGCTAGTTGTACGGCCTGGTAGCACCACGGGGCATCGTCAGACCTGCCCAGCTCACCCGGCAGAAGCACTCGTAACAGATGGACGCCGACTGGCACGAGACGGCGTTGGAGTAGGTGCCCGTCTCATAGCAGGTCTTGTACACTGAGCGCATCGTGTCGTTGAGGTACAGCTGGTTGAGAGAGTTGCGCCACCTGCAGACGAGCACGTGGGTCAATGCAGGGAGGCTTTTCAGAGACCTCCATGGCTTGTTGTTGTGGCGGTGCTGGTGCTGACGGTGGTGGAGGTGCTGGCGGTGGTGGAGGTGCTGGCAGTGGTGGAGGTGCTGGCGGTGCTGGCAGCAGGAGTGTTACGCCTTTTAGCCATTTCATCTCCACCCTGGGTGCCCCACGTCCCACACTCACGCGCACGAGGCGTCACACTCGTCATCGCTCGGCCCGCTCTCCCCGCCCACGTTGCGCTTGATGGAGGGCGCCGTGGACACGAGCAGGAAGCCAGCCAGCACCAGCAGCACCTGCACATTTGTGTGCGATTGTGCGTGCGGTAGCTGGGCGGTGGCTGGCTGGGGCCCTAAGGCGCCCATTCCATACGAATCGAGGCTCACTCAAGTGTAAGCCCCAAATCTGCCTCTGCCAATGAACAACCTGCCACCCGCCAGCCCCTACACTGCCTAGGACCCGCCCAAACATGCAACCAGCACACCGCCACCACCCACCCACCTTGAACATCAAGGTCATGGCGCGCGCCCCAAACCGGTACCTGGCCGTGAACTCAATGTTCTCAAAGTATATGTCGGTGGCCTCTGGCGCAATCTGCACCCACAGCAGCTGCAGCGACCGGAAGCGCTGCTCCGGCTTGGCGCGCCACCGCGCCACAAGGCCCTTTGGTTGGGCGGCAAGGGCGGCGTTGCGGCCCTGGTCAGTGTTGTATGTCACGTAGCCACGCACCTGCGCGTGGGAATGGACATGCACACGCGCACGTGCCAGCAGCGCGGGAGCTTTCTGCATTTCTGCATGCGCCAGGACCAATGTCTGACGCCGGCGCGTGTCGTGGGTTTTGCGGCCATGCAGGTGACTGGGTAGCAGGCCGCACAGCGACTGGGTGCCACAACACAGCCATTGCTCACCACGTCGTTGCCCGCCTGCGCTTGCTGGCAGACCTTGATGGCCTCCGTGAGGAGGGACAGGTCATACTTGAGGTTGAACACCTCGGTCTCCAGGGACTCATCCACCTGTGGGGCGAGGATAGCAGACGAAGGGTGAGGGTCACGGGTAGCTATGGCTGACGGCGTGGGCGTCTGAGCCTGGGCTCTGGAGCGGCAGCAGCTTCTGGGCAGTTTCCGAATGATCCATGTGGCAGGAAAGAGCTGCCGCGGCTGCCGCCTGGCAGGGATGGCGCGCAGCACTTGGCAGCAAGAGGCGCGTTGCGTGCAGGTGTGCCCCTCTCTCACCTGTGGTGCCAGCTGTGCCGCGCGCTGCAGTGTGGCGGTGGCCGTGTCCAGCTCGTCCAACACGTCCCTGCGGTCCCGCACCAGCTGGATGAGCTCATTGCACTGGCGCGCACACTCCACCTGCGGCGGTGTGGCGGGGTGAGGCAGGGTGAGCGGAAGAACGACTGTGGGTTGCCAGGCAATGGTTTGGCGGGCCAAGGCAGCAGGACCAGTCACCTAACGCCCTGACCAGAGTCTGCTTAGCTACACACTGGCGCTTAAGCCAGTTTACCAGGTGAGCCAGTTTACCAGGTGAGCGTCACCTGTCTCTAGCTCAGCCTGGAGAGCACTGCTTGCTCACCTGCACGACCTCCCCATAGGGCTCAAACCACTTGCTCACCTGCACGACCTCCCCATAGGGCTCAAACCACTTGCGCAGCTCCTCGGGCGTGGTGTCGGCGGGCAGGTTGGAGACCGCCAGGCTGTAATCCTTGAGGGACGTGACCTGCTCCAGCACCTGCGAATGCGATGGCATATGTGTTGAGGGCAGCATCTTGAGGGTGCACGCTAGACGGGAGGTGCGTGGTGGGTTGTGAGCAGATGTGTGGTTGCCCTGAGCTGCGTGCAGTAGCTGACGTGCAGCATGCAGGCATGCAGGAGCCCCATCCATACTCACATTGCGCGACATGTCCTTGGTCCTGATGGCCAGCACAAAGCACGAGGCGAAGAAAAAGATGATTCTGCGCGTGGCAGGGGGCCGGCAACACAGCTTGAGATGCTGCTGAGCCTAGCAACCCAGCACCGCCAGTCCACACTACAGCCCACTAGCAGGGTACGGTTCCCCGGGTCCCAACACGCTGCATACAGTAGCTGCTTGTGCGCACCGCACCCACCCCACCCCCACCCCAACCCCACCCAACCCGCTCACCCAATGAGGTCGAGTGCTGAGCAGGCCACCAGCGCGTTGAGCTTGTTGGCGTGGATGGAGGCCATGGCCACCGCGGGCATGTCCGCCTGGGACTGGATGTACGCCACTAGCACCAGCTCAGCATCGGCGCCTGCACCATGGCCACAGAACAGGGGAGGGCATTGGGTACAGTCAGTGATGGCCACAGAACAGGGGATGGCATGGGCCAAAGCCAGTGATGGCCATACACACATGCTTACGAACGGTGACGTGGACGTGGCTGTAGCTCACCAGACGCAGGCCCAGCAGCGGAAGCACGCGATTGCATTGCAGTGCGGGAACGCGCCCCGCCAAGGCACCATGAAGCATCACACCCACCCTTGTGCGTGGATGGCAGGCTGATGGGCAAGGTCGATATGTTGCTGTTGCTGGACGGCAGGCCAAAGTTGCCCAGCGTGGTGGCCTCAAAGTTGAGCGCGCCCGTGTCGAGGAACTTGCCAGCCAGGTTGAAGGTGATCATGGGCAGCGCGGGCAGCACCGCCAGGGCGCCAAACACCGCGGCCATGTGCAGCAAGAAGTAAAAGTAGATGAGGTGGCCGGCGCCAAACTCCTTGAGGTCCTTGACCTGTGTGGGCAGTGGGCGGGTTGGGTGCAGCCAAATGGGTGGTCGGGTGCAGCCGCCATGCGGGTGCATGGTCTGCGGCCGCAGCATGGGCGGTGATGGAATGCGGCACCATCTGAGTGCAGGCATCGAGTGATTCAGGTGGACGGGTGCAGCCACCGCAATGGTGCACCCATGTCGCGGGCGGTGCACGGTGAAAGACTCCCAGTAAGAAGCCTTCCACCTGGCCCTCGACAGGCCGGCACTGGCGACCGTGGGCAGCAGACTGGACCACAGCTGGTGCATCCACGGTTGGCTGGTGGCTGGCACATCCTCCCGTGCTAGACTGCAGGATTGACTCCCTGTGCTGGGCTGCACGCTGGCCCCGACCATTCAGGCGCGTCGCGTGGCGCCTACCTGGGCAGACGCCAGCTCGAACGTGTCGTGCTGCAGGTGCGACGCATGGTACTTTTGCCTGCGTATGCAGTGCGTACGCGAGCACTGCCTGGTCTCACTGCGCGGGCTGCTCTGCAGCTGCATGTCCCGCCTGCTGCATCCGGCACACGCACTCGGCCTGCTCCTTGTTGGGCGGCTGCCACTTCCCGTAGACCTCGACGACCGACTCGGAGTCGAGCTGCTTCGCCCCGCCCAAGCAGCTCATTTTCGCTCTCGCTCCGGCTCCGGCCTTCGTCCTCAAGCCCCACCCCCTCTCAGGACGGCGTCTCCGCGCGGTGGCGCACTACTGGCGAACGCATCGTGGTGGTGTGCGCTTGCTGGTGTTGCAATTGTGGGGTGTGCTGTGTTTCTGCGTTGATCAGAGTACGGGAGGCGAAAGGGCCACGCAGACGCGTAGGGGTCCCATCCCCTACATCCCTGCACATCTATGCTGCTAGGCTTGCTAGGCTGGGATTGGGGATTGGCGCTGCGTGCGCATCCGTCAACCCGCACGACGCGCCCGCACCGCCCGCAGATGTCCACAGGTGCCCATGAGGCCTTGGCAGATCATTGCCTGATTGCTCAATTGCCCCAATTGACCCCGATTTGCCGCCACGTGGTTCCATCAGCCCAAATTGCCCACAAGAAGAGCCACAATCGCAGCCAGGGCGATGGCGAGAGCCAATCATCAGCATGGCCTCGCTCCAGCCAGGCGATTGCTACCTGCGGAGCCATCTCGCTTCACACCTGTCGAGCGATTCCACGCAGTCGTGGCCGCTGCAGCAGCTAGCTAGCTAGGAACTATGGGCCTCACCACTTCCTGCTTGCGGCCCGAGGAGGAGCGGGCTCGCGGGAAGGGGCGCGATGGCCTCCCCGCAGGGTCCATCGCCGGGGACGCCAAGCAGCAGCCCCAACAGCAAGTCCAGCAGCACGAGGGCGCAGCACCAGTGACAGTGGCAGCAGCCTCACAAGCCAACGGCGGCGTTGGTCGTGACGCAGTGGGTCACGATGCCGACGCCAATGCGCACCCCATGCCGCCACGCCCACCCACTCCAGCAGCTGCTGAGGAGCCAGTGTTCCCCGACGACCCCGACGCCTCCTACGACGAGGCCGCGCTCAGCGGGGCGCTCTGCGGCGGGGCGCCCGGCGCCCCCAACGACGCCGCCCGCCGCCAAGTGGGCGCCGCACTGCAGCTGTGGAAGGCGCCGTACTGCCATGACCTGGACGTGGTGCTACAGACGCTCTGCCGTGTCTTTGGCTCGCCCTACGCCTCCATCGCGCTGTACTACAACCGCTGCTGCTGGCTCAGCAACGTCGTGCTGTTGAAGCAGGGACTCATGTCGTGGCCCACGGCGGCGTGCCCCTGGAACCTGTTGGTCAACCAGCCGCAGACCATGGCCTGCGGCGACTGCATGGTGAGCGTGCGTGTTGGGTTCCGGTGGGCGTGGCAGCGGGTCCAACCATTGCCTGCGGGGACTGCACGTGGTGCGTGTGGGGCTGGGTGTCGGGGTGGTGGGTGGGGCAGCCCCAGACCATCGCGTGTGCGGGCTGCACGGGGTGTGCAGTGGGGGACGGAGGTGGGAGCAGCTTGGCGGCGGGCGAGCCATGCCAGGGCAAGCAAACAGGTGGTGGCGGACGTGCCCCGCTGACTGTTGATGGAACAGTCGTGCTGCTGCTGCTGCTGCTGCTGCTGCAACCCGCCCCTTTGCTCCTTGGCCTGCAGGAGGACGCGCGACACGCGCGCAGGTCTCAGGTGCTCAGCAACCCTGCTGCAACCTGCCTGTGCCCCCCCTTTCCTCTCCTCTCCTTGGCCTGCCTGCAGGAGGACGCGCGCTTCCACCACCAGCCGTGGATCCGCGCAGGACTCAGGTGCTACTGCTCAGCACCCCTGCTGGCGGCTAACGGGCACCGGCTGGGCACCATCTGCTTCATGGACTCCGCGCCACGCAAGTGAGTGGGCAGTCATGAGCAGTGAGTGGGCAGTGAGTGGGCAGTCAGTGGGCAAGTAGACACGCGAGTGGGCAGTCATGAGCAGTGAGTGGGCAGTGAGTGGGCAGTCAGTAGGCAAGTAGACACGTGAGTGGGCAGTCATGAGCAGTGAGTGGGCAGTGAGTGGGCAGTCAGTGGGCAAGTGAGCCCAGGGGCTGGGGTCACAGAGCACACGCCCTAAATACCTCATCACCTTGGGCCATCTGATATGCTCCTGCAGAGAGATTTAGAATCCACCTCAGCGTCGTGCTCAAGTGGTGCAAGCAAGTGATTGGCCACGGGGGCGCACCGCACCGCACCGCACCACACCGCAC
>QAXK01009776.1:0-19125 GCA_004335735.1 Chlorella sp. KRBP | reverse complement strand
AGGAGCAGCAGCAGCACCAGTGGCAGCAGTGGCAGCGGCGGCAGCAGCAGGGTGTGTCAGCAGGGAGGCGAGGTAGAGAACGAGGTTGGCCTGCGACTTGAACTGTCCGGATCATGCAGCATTCCATTCAACCATTCAACATAGGAACCTCAAACCACCAGCTGCAGCGCCCGCGGTATGTTCACTCTCTGTGCTGTACGTTGCTGTGCCTCCTGGCAGCAAGGCCTCACCTGGAGCCTGCTGCCTGCCGCCTGCAGCAGCACCGCCATCGTGGGCATGACAGGGGGTGGTGGGGGTGGGCTGGCTCCTGCTGGCCGCCCTGCTGCTGCTGCTGCTGCTTGTGGTGGCGGAGGTCCAGGCACCAGCACCACACCCCCTGGCCCCTGCATACCTACCATCGCTGCGCCTGCAGGCAACAGCGTCATCACCAGCTGCTGACCCCCCACCTGCTGCTGCATCACCAGCTGCTGCTGCTGGAGCAGCGCCCCTGGCGGCTGTGCGCCCCCAAGCTGCTGCTGCTGCTGCTGCTGTATGACGTACTGCACCCCCAGCTGGCCCTGTACGTGCACAGGGCCCCCCTGCATGGCCGGGGGCCCTGCCAGCAGCACTGGCTGCGGCCCGGGGCCACCAGGGGCGCCTGCAGAGGCCAGGTAGGGGGCTGAGACCACACTCACACCCCTTGGGGCAGCAGCAGCAGCAGCAGCGGCTTGAAGTGGAGGGCCGGGTGGTGGGCCAGGTAGAGCAGGCTGGCCATGTGGCCCAGGCGGTGGGCCAGGTAGGCTGGGTGGGGCACCAGGTGGTGGGCCAGGTAAGCCAGGCTGGCCAGGCAACTGCTGCTGCTGCTGTATGCTAAGGTGCGGCTCTGAGGGTGGCCGTGGGTCACCTGGGTATGGGTTCCCTGCTTGACCTGGCAGGGCCATTGGCGGTGGCAGCTGCTGCTGCTGCTGCTGCTGCTGCTGCTGCTGCTGCTGCTGTGGATGGCCCCTTGCTGGTGCAGCTGGGTGTGAGCCCTGCTGGCGCTGCTGCCCGCCTGTGGGTTCCTGACGCTGCCGGCGGTCACCACGGGGTGCCCTTTGCTGCTGGCCCTGACCCTGACCCTGGCCCTGCTGCCGCCCCTGCTGCTGGTGTTGCCCGTGCTGCTCCTGGTTCTGCTGGCGTTTGTTGCGTCCCCTCTGCCGGGGCGCATGCTTGGGTGCTTGCTGCTGCTGCCCGGGTTGGGGTGGGGGGTGCTGCTGCAGCTGCTGGGCCCCACCCTGTGGGCCCAGCTGCTGCTGCTGCTGCCGCCCAAGTAGTGGTGGGGGCAGAGGTTGCTGGTGCTGGGCCGTTGGGGGGGCTGGTGGTGGCATCTGCCCCCCAGGCCATGCCTGTGTGCTGTTGGTGCTGTTTGGCTGCTGCAAGGGTGCACTATGGGGTTGCCATCCTCCTGCCTGACTTTGCACCTGATGTGGCTGCTGTTGGCTGGTCAGAGCTTCCATGCCACTAGCAGCCGTGCTGCCCCACCTGCTTTTGCTTCCTTGACCCTCAGCACTATCCCATCTGGTGTTGGTTTGCTGTGGGTTGGGGTTGGGTGCAGCAGCAGCGGGTGGGGCAGGCTGGAAGCCGCTATTAGGGCCCACAGGCCGAAGGAGTTCAGGTGGGAGTTGCATGTGCACGCCTGGTTGCTGCTGTGGTTGTTGTTGTGCTACCGGTAGTGGCACAGGCAGCTGCTGGAGGGTCAGAGCTCCTCCAGCTTGTTGTGTGGGAGTCCAAGACCTCAGATCTCTTAGTAAAGCACCACTAGCCTGCTGCTGGGCAGTGCCCGCGTGTTGTTGCGGCATAGTCAGGCCTAGTTGACCGCCTTGTTGCATTGACCTGCCTTCTGGTTGCATGCTGCTGGCAGCTGAGGGCTCAGCTAAGCAATAGCTTTACAGCAGTAGGTCCAACTGTTGCGGTCCAACATGTGCTGTCCGTCCTTTGGCTATAACACTTTGCAGACCAAACGCAAAGTAGTAATATTGAAAGCATAAAGACAGGCAAAGCCTGCTGCAACAGGGTGGATGACGCACAACAGAACCAGGCCTGCTGCGGGTTGTACCTGACACTCAACTTGCTATAAGCTTGGCGCCAGGCAACGAAGCATCCAACATGTCAGTCATCAAGTTCCAAAATGTGCTGGTGCTTGGCGTGTGCTGCAAGTTCACTGGTCAAGCGTACACAGAAAAGCCTTCAAGGCTCATGAGAGCAACTCAATTTGAAGATAAGATGCGACAATGCTATTGTTGCAGCGCAGGGATCCCAAAAAGGAGGTGGTGATGACAACAGGCGATATTGGGGCTTTGGGGTCTTGACTGTTTTCGTTGGAATGCTTCAATGACTACCCACACGTTCCCTGACTTGCTCAAGGAGTAGCAACCTATTCGATTTGACCCTATCGCTTGCTTCTGTTGAGTGTTGGACACTGTAGAGCACGAGAGCTGTAGCTGCTTGAGAAGCGATGTTGCAGCACAGTTCGAGAAGTACAGGCGCATGCCTGCTGCACCTTCGATACATTGTCATCCAGAACCAAAGACTGTACTCCAGTGCACCAGAAGCGGTGCGTGACTGCTGGGAACAACCAACCGACAACCTTTTGTCATCCTTGCAGAGTCAGCACAGCCAGACCCACCCTGCTGTGGCTTTGTGTTCTGCCATGCAGCCCAAGGTGAAGTTGCTGATTGGTGGAGACTTTCAAGACTCAGCAACAGAGAGATGGGTGAACGTTACCAACCCGGTGAGCACTTTGACAGCAACTGCAATACAGATCACCCCATCGCCTGCCTCAGGCCAGCAGTGGCAGTCTGTGTTTGAGCCCCGAAACTCCCAAACAGCCCGATCATAGCCTGATGTCGTCATGTTCACAGCCATTGCATGCACTTCCCCAGGCACACGCCTGGCTTCTGGTGTCCTCTCCTGTCACCAGACTGTGCCTCATCCAATGGCCTGCCCGTGCGCATCCTGCCACAGGCCACCCAAGAGGTCGTGTCACGCTTGCCGGAGACAACAGCAGCAGAGTTCAATGCCGCAGTCGCTGCAGCCAAGGCAGCATTCCCTGCCTGGAGGGCCACACCAGTGCCCACCCGCCAGCGTGTCATGCTCAAATTCCAGGAGCTCATTCGGGCCAACTGGGTGAGTGACCCAGCCACACCTGGTTGAGCTATTTTCTCGTACTTATGACATATGTTGGGGCATGATAAACGACCAGCAGATACTTCTTGAGCACTAGAGGCACGGCATGACAGCAAGAAGGGCCCCACAAGCAGGGGTGAGCTGGACACCCAGGCAGAGCTTCACATCCAAGCACTTGCCAACATCCAAGCAGCACACACTATGACCTGCAGCAGATCATGTGCATCCTCCTGTTGGGACGCTCACATGGCTAGTACCTGTGCTGCATGTTGTGTGTCACACGCGACTTCTCGTGTGTGCTTTGCTTGCAGGATGAGCTGGCTAAGTCTGTCACAACAGAGCAGGGCAAGACCTTCCAAGATGCCAAGGGTGACGTGTTCAGAGGCCTGGGTAAGCCTCTATAACTTGCGGCAAGCAGCGCTGCACAGCACAGCCAGCACAGTACGTGAAGTGAAATACAGCACAACTCCGCAAAGCACAGCACAGGGCTGGCGACGGGCATTTGACAGTATCTTTTGGCATGATAGCACACCAGAGTGTGCTGACAGAGCGGGGCATTGTGAAAGTAACCACGCTGCTTGCTGACACCTCTGTGGATTCTTAGCCCCAGTGGCACCTCGGGTGCTGTGGCATGGGTGGAGCCAAGGTGTCTCAAGCTTGTCTGTGTGTTGCTGCCCCATGGCTTGCCCCTGCTGACCTTCACAGAGGTTGTTGAAGCCATGTGTGGCATTGCCCCCATGCTGATGGGCGAGACTGTCGAGAACGTGGCATCAGGCATCGACTGCTACACCATCAGGCAGCCGATTGGCGTGTGTGCTGGCATCTGCCCCTTCAACTTCCCAGCAATGGTGCCTCTGTGGTAAGATTCTCGTCTGGCCAAACCTGCAGGAGGCCCAGCTGCAGATAGTTGACCTCAACGAGTCCATCTACCTAGTGGCTCAGCTCTGTATGCTGTGTGCGCATGTATGCATAGAAGTTTGCAGCATCCTTGGAGGTGATGGCAGGGGGCAGCAAGTGTGGCGTTCCCACCCACACGCATGTGCAAGCCTTGCATGTGTTTGCTGGGTGGCCATGTGTATACATACTAGGTTTAAAAAATTCTCACAGGTTGGTGTGGTCACCATGTTCATGTGCTGCAGGATGTACCCAGTTGCTGTCACTGCAGGCAACACGTTTGTGCTGAAGCCCTCAGAGAAGGACCCTGGGGCCAGCATGATGCTGGCTGAGCTGGCCCTGCAGGCAGGGCTGCCAAAGTGAGTGGGGCCTGCAACCACTGAGTGAGGCATCTACAGCCTGAGTGGGGCCTGCGAGTCACTGAGTGGGGCCTGCATCCACCAGCCTCGGCCTGTGGTATGCTGTGCTGGCCTCTTCTCTTTGTTTTGAAGTTGTCGGGGCTGCAGCTGCAGTTCGCCTCTGCAGCTGGCAGATGCAGTGCTAGCCCGGGGCATGCGAAGGCCTACTGTGATGGGCTCTTGCTCACCCTCGAGGTCTGTTTGGGTTGCTGTTGTGTGTCCTGCACCCATGTGGTTTCAGAATAGGCAGCAACATGCCCGTTGCTGTGTGGTGTGCGTGCCTGCAGGGGTGTGCTCAACATCGTCCACGGCACGCATGACACAGTCAACCGCATCCTCGACCACCCAGACATCGCAGCGGTCAGCTTTGTGGGGGGTGACAAGGCGGGGCGCTACATCTACCAGCGCGCAGCAGCCAATGGCAAACGTGTGCAGGTGGGTGTGGGGGTGCATGGCTACAGGGTACCCAAAGGGGTATTCAGGTACATCCTGAACCATGTAGCAGCAACAGTTGTCAGTAACAATAGTGTCTGCTGACAGCGGTGCAGGCCATACACCACACTGTACATCTAGGTGGCCACCATGGTGAGGAGGGTGTGTGGACGTAGCCATAGCAGGGGTAAACACTGCAGCACCTCACTTGTGCGCATTGCACGTGGCACATGCCACTCCAGCAACGGACTGTCAGTGAGAGTCCCTAAGGTTTTGCCCAGACATTGGCGCCCCTTCATTCGGACCCTCTGCTGCATCGCAGTGCAACCTGGGGGCCAAGAACCACGCTGTGGTGCTGCCAGATGCTGATGTGGACGCAACAGTCAAGGCGTTGACTGGTGCAGGCTTTGGTGCAGCAGGCCAGAGGTGCATGGCTGTGTCTGCTGTGGTGTTTGTGGGTGGGCTGGAGCGCTGGAAGGAGCCCCTCTTGGAGGCTGCCAGGTCACTCCAGGTGGGCACTACAGTAGTATGCTAGCACTGTCACTGTGGCTTGACTCCTAACAGCGTCGACCGGCGGTACAAGCTACGTGTAGTGTCACTGTGGCTTGTAGGGGTAGTGTTTGTGGCTTGTACTTGCGGGTCTGTCACGTGTACAGCAACAGTGATGTGTGGTCTTGAGACAATGAAAACTATCAGGACTTCAAACAATCCTATGCACTACAGCCTGCACTGAAGCTTCAATTGGATGCTCTGCAGCTTCTGTGATCACAGCTTCTGTGATATCACGAGGCAGACACTTCATGCATGTTGTTGTGGCATGCGACCCTCTCCTTGCGTAGGTGAGTGGCGGCTTTGAGCCTGATGCTGATGTGGGCCCAGTCATCACTCCAGAGGCCAAGAAGCGCTGTGAGCAGCTCATCCAGGCCGGTATTGACCAGGTGAGCGCTGCAAGCAGCGAGAAGCAGCGAGGGGTTGACATTGCTGTCATGATGTGATTGCCTGACTGCATACCTTGAAGGAGGCTGATATTGACCGTGTGAGCGCTGGGCCTGACTGCCTGCCTAGTAGGTATGCCTTGCAAGATTCAATTGGGGGTGGGGTGGAGAAGGTTGGGTTGTGAGCCATGAATCATGACAATGCTGCTTGAAGATCGACAGACAGATCCCCATGGGGGCGGGGCGGGGCGGGGCTGTTTGTGCATGTGTGTGACAGCGCTACAAGCTCTGTCATGTCTTCAGTATCCTTTGCAGCCTTTGCAAAGTGCATGTCTTTGCAGTGTGCTGGTACCAAGGGCAGGCCAACTGATGGCAGGCCTTGAGCCTATTAAGCACATGCACCTTGTGCTTGGCTGTATGGCTGCAGGGCGCCACCTGCCTGCTGGATGGCCGGGGTGTGAAGGTGCCTGGCTATGAGAAGGGCAACTTTGTGGGACCCACACTGCTGGCGGGTGTGAAGCCCCACATGGACTGCTACACACAGGAGATCTTTGGGCCTGTGCTGTCTCTGCTGGAGGTGAGCAGACACCTGGCTTGGGCCCTGGCCTTGGCCCTCGCACTGTTGGTCTGAGGAATGTGTGATGTGGTCTGAGAAATGTGTGATGTGCTGTCTGTGCAACATTGGGTTGGAGCTGTCATGGCTGTGACCATGAAGCTTGATGAAGACCTTGGTGTGTGGCATACAGCAGCGCATCCTAGCTTGGTCCCTTGACCTGAATATTGGAGATTGCTGGGTCAACAGCACCCAATGACCTGTCCCTGCTGTGGTTCCTCTGCAGGTGGACACCCTTGAGGAGGCAATCGATCTGGTGAACGCAAACCCCTACGGGAACGGCACAGCCATCTTCACTGACAGTGGCTCAGCAGCACGCAGGTTCCAACACGACGTACAGGTGTGTGTGGCTGGACAGCGGCTGAGCGACACCTCTGCATGTACAGACACAAATGGCAGCTGGGCAACAGAGCCTGAAAGTGTCTTGTTGGTGCTTGGGCAGCAACACTTCACATCTGCTGTGTAGGAGCCATGCAATCAGGCGCGCTGACTTGTAGACATGTGCCATAATAATCAGGCACACTCGCGCCCAAACATCCTGTGTGACTCTCACTGTCGGCATCCTGTATGCGACACACATGCTGCTGCTGCTGCAGGTGGGCATGGTGGGCATCAACGTGCCCATCCCAGTGCCCCTGCCCATGTTCAGCTTCACTGGCTGGAGGGGCAGCTTTGTGGGCGACCTGCACATGTATGGCAAGGCAGGCGTGCAGTTCTTCACCCAGCCAAAGACAGTCACGGCCAAGTGGTCGGCACCAGCAGGGGGCAGCGCCTCAGCAGCAGCTGTCCAGAAGGGTGGCAGGATCCCAGGTCTGGACCGCGTGGGTGCTTGAGTGGCTTCAGCAGCAGGACATGGGTTTGATGGTTGCTTTGGCAGGCAAGAGCTCAGGGCTGGACTGCGTGGCATCTCGAGTGGCTTTGGCAGGAATGCTTGTGCCCTGCGGTACTGTGTTTGCAGTACTGTTGCAGTACTATCAGCAGTACTGTTGCAGTACTATCAGCAGTACTGTCCACAGTGCTGTGTTGTACGGTTCAATTCGCGTTCAGTGATCACCGCCCGTACTGCCAGTCGCGCCAGGTCCAGCGTCTGCAAGACATCGCTAGTGTCAGGCAGAGGGAGGTGGTGGTTTGCCTGTGCTGTGGGCTTGGATAGGCTGTCATGAGTCAGTGTGGTGGTCACATGTATGTCTGAGAGGACCCACCAGCTGCAGTGGGCTGCATACTGCTGCTGTCACATGTTGCTGTGTGTCTGATATGAGTAGAGAGTTGTGTTGGCTTTCAATGTGTGTCTTGTGTACCATCACTGTTGAATCACTGGCTTCACTTCTTGTGTGCCACATGGTGCTGTGTATCAAAGAGGAGGAGGCAGTCGTGTGGTGTATGTGGTCTGTTTTGAGAGGCATGTTTACTTGTTGCAGGACAGGGGCGGACACACACGTGTACACTGACCGGGCGGACACATGTGTGCTTCGCACTGCAACCTCAGGAGCTGCACACCGCTTTCGCCTGGCAGCGGTGCTGGCTGCTGTTGCCCGAGACCCTGGCATGCTGTGCCGCATGGCAATGCTTGCTATCTTGAGCTCCACGACCTGATCCTTTGCAAAAACAGAATGTCAGGGCCGTGTGTCTGACTGCTGCATGCAAGGGACTCCACGGGCCAATTCCCTGCTTCACATCTGCCGACCAGGTGGGGCTACGCAACAAGAGCTGATGCACGTGAGTATGCATGCCAATAGATACTTCTTTGCCTTGTGCTGGTGTTGCAGACATAAACAGTGTAATGGGAGTTGGAGCCTGCTGACGCTTGAGCTCACATTACTCTGGGCGCAGCTCCAACAGTATAGGCATCAAGACGGGGTAAACAACTGCTTCAAACGGCACAGCGGCAACAACACAGCTCCCCACTGCACAAAGTGCCAACACAACCGCCATCACATCCACCCACACAACTGCTTGGGGAGGCAAACTTGTCATTAGATGCCCCATCACCCAGCCTGCCAGTGGCCTGGCTAACGCTTGTCTGCTGGCCTGAAACTACAACACTGCTAAGCCAGGTGTTGAACAAGCTACGGCAGCAGAACCAGACTGATGTGATGCATGCAATGCATGATGCAACATGATGCGACCAATACAGTGCCTCAGGCTTTTGGAAACGCAAAACGTCAGGCAGACACAAGACTAAAAAGTGCTGACTAGCGCACACAGCAACAGTAAGCGCGGCTAGTTCTCTCTGATGGAAAACAAAATGGAGCCCCTGATCAGGATGAAGGACGCACAACCTGCGATACCCTGATTCAGGACACATGCATGCACATTTATTGTGAAGTGTCCTGCCTAGCTCATGAGCAATGCAATGATGCTGGCTTGCTGCTGGTGATGATGCTGACGCTGCATTCAAAACCCCAAAAAGGTATACTTGACATCACTGAATGTTTCTGCGCCCACCGTGAATGTATCTGCCCCCACCGCTGAAAACAAGCAACCTCTCCTGACACCCCCTCACAATGGCCGCAACATTCACACTGCAGCAAAATGGTGTTCTGCTTGCAAGTAGAGAGAGGCAGAGCCCTGCATGTCATGAGAAACCCTGCCCATGCCCACTTGCCATGACCTTGCGGCATGGGGGCATGATGAGAAGCTTGCCCAGCTTGCCCGGCACAGGCAGCACCACAATGCAATCAAAAACGCGCTCTGGCTGGCAGCCAGATGCTGAGCGGTTATAACCAAGTACAGCAGTGCAGCACATTGGCAGCTGCCACAGTGGCCCACCTTTTGGCATAAGGTCTGCCACAGCAAAGCGTGTCACCTGGCGTCAGCCATTGCCTCTGCCAAAGCTGCCTTGCCAGTATCAGCAAGGTGGCCGACACTGTACAAGGTATCCTGCACTTCTTGAAGCCACCTGCGGCTGCCACGCGACTTCTTGTGGTTCGCTTCTTGTTCAGGAGTGGCTGCAGACGGCCGCGGCTGTTGTGGTAACTTGCGTGACAGTGGCGGTGGCTGTTGCTGGGGCTTGTAAGTGTGCTGGGGCTGCCGGTGTGCTGCGTACTCAAGCGCGTATGCTGACTTGAGCTGCACGGGCGCCTCTGTTGTGACAGCGATGGGCCTGCCTGCTGTGATGGTGGCTGGTGGCTCCAGCTGCGCAGCGGGGCCAACAGACACATCCTGCACCACATGCGCTGCTGCTGCTGCAGGGGGCACTGGGTGTGTTTGTGCAGCTGCTGGGGCTGCTGGTGGGGGTGTCGAGACTTGCACTGGCACTTGGGGAGGTGGGGGTGTCAGGACTTGCACTGGCACTTGGGGAGGCACAGCAGTGCTGACTGCAGTGAGAGAGATCGGCGCTGATGCCGACAGTGCTGTGGCTGCCTGTGGTGCTGCGGGTGCCGCAACTGCAGCAGGTGGCAGCGTGCTGACTGTGATCTGTGCGGGTTGGACGGCTGCAGCTGCATTTGTGACTGCAGCTGCAGCCACTGGTGGTGCTGGCGATGCTGGCAGAGGACCATTGCGGCTCGCACGCACGGCTACTGCAGGTGTTGCAAGTGCCTTGTTGGTGGCAGTGGCTGCAATGGCTGCTGTAGCTGGCGGTGCTGCAAGCGGCGTAGGCTGCGCAGGCGCCTTGTTGGCGGCAGGCGCTGCATTGGCTGCCGAGGCTGCAGGAGCTGCTAAGGCTGCAGCCCTTAAGCTGATGCTGCCCTGTTGTGCAGCGGTGCTTCCGGCTGAAGGGGCTGCTTGTGGTGGCACGGGTGATAAGGACGGTGATGGCGATGGCGAAGCGGTGCGTGCTGTGGTGACTGGGACTGGTGATGGTGATGGCCCAAATGTTGTTGGTGCAGCGCCCAATGTGTTGACTGGGACCGGTGACGGTGATGGTGGAGATGTTGGTGGTGAGGTTGGTGGGACAGCGCCTGCTGTGTGGACTGGCGCAGGGGCTTGAGGCCATGAGGCCACAGCCGTGTAGAGCCATGATGGCCCGTAGGGCTGTGTGTCGTTGGCAGTGATTGCATCCTCGCACACGATGCGACGCAGGTCGCGGAAGTAGCTCTGGAAGGGAGACTTGGAGTAGTCCAGCTGGCCGCCAAAATGGAACCGGCTGTCGTCGGTCCAGATGCTGAAGCTGACGTGCATTGGCTTGTCCGGTGAGACAAATGTCCGCCTGCATACAAGATGTATGCACGCGCGGTGAAGCTCAGCCTGGAATGATTTGCTGGCTTTATGCACACACAGCCAGACATCTCACCATGCCGCATGAGAGAGTGCCTCTTGCAGCTCCACCAGCAGACTGTTGTCCTCAGAGGCGCATGGCGGCGGCATGGGCAAGTGGGGCATATGTACAAGTATGGCCTCATGGCTTGCCAAGCCTTCTCAGTGAGATGTAGCCGCCACAGAAGTGCAAATTCAGACTGGGGACTCACTCAAAAGGCTTGCCCTTCATGTTAGTCCACTTGACCAGCTCGCCTGATGTCTTCCTGAGCACAGGGACACCGTTGATGGCCCAGACCAGGTGGCTTGGCTGCCAGGTGATTGTGAAGGTCAGCCAGGTGTTGCTGTTGTTGGCGCCAGGCGGGAGCTTCAGCAGCTGCTGGTACTCCCCAGGCCTTACCAGCCTCTCACCCCTGGACAGGCCACTGCAGCACAACCACAGGAGACTCTCCTCAGTGATGGTGACCACAGTGAATCTCATCAGTGATGGTGAGCACCCATGCATGCTTCTAGTCGGCCTTGGACGCTGGGAGTGAATGTCCCTGAGCACTTCGGCAGGCTCTGAAGTTGCATGACCCAGCAAATGGTAAAGTCACTGACTGCACATGCAGGGCCAACCGTTGGGGGCCCCTGTCCTGCTTCAAGCACAAAGCAAGGCCGCCTGAGGCCTGGGCAGGAGTACCTGTGGTAGCTGTTGAGCCAGACAGAGTTGGGGTAGCCAGGGCAGCCATTCAGAAATTCCACATCAATCTCCTCAAAGTCGCCCTTGTTCTCAGGGTCATATGCGTCCGAGTCACGGACCTGCGAATGTGAGGAGCATGCAACTGGTGTCAGCACCCTGGGAGTCACCGCCCTACATGTGCACAGCACATGACCCACAGGCCACCGTCCGGCAATGCACGCGCCCTTGCTCCTGCACGCCTTGAGCAACCACCTCGTTTCCTGAGCAGTTTCCCTTTCACAAGATGCGCTCAAAGGTGGCATGTGCTGTTGTCTTAGCTAGCCAGAGTCTGTGGGCCAGGCCACCTAAGCTGGGCACCCCAACCTCACAGTCCTGTCAGGGAGCCTTTGTCTCCGACCACCTGGCAATTGCAAGTGACGGTCTAGTTGCTGTTGCATGTGACATTTGTCACTGGCAAAGAGCTGTGTTGTATGTGCAGCGAAGTGACTTGTGCGGCACTCACGTAGAAGGCTGTGACTGCCCCAACTGCTGAGGACACCTTGGCAGTGGCTTCAAACTGCCCGTACAGCTGCCTGGGCGCCTTGGGCTGCACACGCGCCCCACTGTTGCCCTGCATCTGCACACGCATCTGTGCTGGCTGTGTTGCGTTGGCCGGGGTGAACCCGACGTTGTGGGAGTTGTAGTCGACCGTTGTGCCCTCGGGGGTCAGTGGGGTGTCCACGACCCGGCACTTGTGTGTGCTGGCATCTGCGACGATCGCCAAACAGAGCAGTAGGGGTTGTGGCAGCCTGCATGGTGGTATTTGGTGCAAACTCTGTCTGCGGTTCTGCCGGGCTGGTGAGGTGCTGGGCTTGTATGCGAACATGGAATGGGCCGCGGTGCCTTAGGCATGAAGTCTGCTTGTGCATGCGTGTGTACCATTCTGCCAAGCAGGACCATGGCCAACGGTATTGCCAGACGTACTTACTGTCATGCTGGTAGAAAACACCTGCTCCCAATCCACCCTGGCTACATGCAACCTCAGGCAGCTGCTGTGATGTGTTTGGTGTTGCAGCTGCACACCAGCACTTCAGCACGGGGCTGATGATTGTGATTGAGTGGTTGCCTTGTCTGCATGCCTCTGCACACTTGTAAAGAGTGCTGCCTGTGTATTGAGCGTCCTGCACCAGGGTTTGGTGGAGGCAGCTTCAAGCTGAGTCAGCAGGGAGTGCCTCATAAAAAGGTGGGTTACCGCCAACTGACGGCACACAGGGGCTCAGGATGGGTGGTGGACAGGGTGGTGGACAGGCAGCCTATGTGCTGAGCACAACCGCTACAAGGTTATACGACATGTATATGCAGGACGATGAGGCACACACCAGCCAGCGCTGTGCTTGTGGCGCTGTGTCGTGCAGGAACTGCTGCTTGGGGTCTGTAACTGCCCTGCCCTGCCCTGCAACCGGCCTGCCCTGCCGTGGATCCCCCGATGTGGCTGCCTTACCGCTTGTGCCAGGACTCCAGGAAGACTTGTGATCTGCTGCAGGTCAAAGCAGCCCAAGTACGCTCCAAGCAGTGACTGCTGCTGAGCAACCACTGCTGCATTGCAGCTGCATGGTCCCAGAACCAGCAGCGCAACCAATCCAGCCACCAGCAAGGGCGCCTACAGTTCAAAGAGGTATTTATTCAGCATAAGACTGCAAACCGTGCGGTGGCAGCCTCGCTCTGCCTCAAAGGAGGCTTTTGCCATCATCAGTTTGACCGTGACATCAGCTAGTCTATAGCTCAGGATTTAACATACCCGAAAGATGGCCAACATATGTTTAAATGTTGGAATCAAGCCTGAATCAAACGCAGCATGTGCAGTTGGCTTCTGCCAAGCGCGCTGCAGTGGCGCCGAGACTGTGCAGCGCAGGTGCAGCCTGCTGCTTCCCACCAGATGCAAGTGTGGTGAATATCGCCTTTTGAAATGATCTTGCAGCAGCAACCGCAAGGCGTCTGTTGACCTCCGCGGCTGTCACGTGCGGTTGCCTAACAGCTCTGTCAGACTGGTCAGTACTGCTGTCAGGCTGCAGGTACTCTGTGGGGACGTCGTTTATGATCAATGAGATGCACAATCTAGTTATTAATGATCGTTTTGATAGTGTAACCGCATTATAAGTATGGCTGACCATGACCGGCCAAATTTCGGAAACAGGCTGGTAGGGACATGCATTTCTTGATGGTTGACTTGCAAACAGTCAGTAGCACTACCAACTGGTTGTTGCAACAGCAGTCGCTGACAACCCCTGACCTGCCTGTGACCCCTGCTAGGGGGCTGCCTGACAGCTCATGCCTTTGTTGGTCTGTTACCCAACTCGAACATGGCTGCATGTGCTGAGGTGCTTCTGTAGGCTACTGGCGCAGCGGCAGGACTGGCAGGATCAAGGGCATCCGACGGCTGATTGGCAGCACAGGCATACATCCCACAGTTCACATGATTTGGTGTGCACGGCAGGACCGACGAACTGCAGCATGGCCCTCCCAAGGTGTTCCTTGAAATTTCTCAATCCACGTCGTCATTGCAGAGGGTAGATCTGATGGTCATACTGTCCGGCACATACCACTCATCAATCAAGTTCAAAGGGCGAGCAAGTGGCATCACCCTTGCCTTGTGGCCGTTCAAGAGAAACCAGAACTTCTGTTACACATTTCCGCATCACGAAAGTGCATAAGTGACTGAGCGTTGCCTGAGCTTCACCCAGTCTACAGATGTACAGATGTAAGCTGTGCCCCGTATGTGCGTATGGAGCATCACGGCAGATGACCAGTCGGCGTCACACACACCCTCAGCAAGGTGCTGGTGGCCAGCTGTTCAGTGGCAGCACCAGCACCAGCATGTACAGAACATAGCGCATCTCGGTATGGCAGCACCACATGTAGGTGTGTGAACAACATGACAGCTCCTCACTGTAGGGTGGACAGCACAATGTGCCATATACACCTTGCCAGCATGCAGCAAGCGGTGAAGTATGTTCGCACAGCCCGTCCACACATTCACATGCCCATGCCCCGCCCCTAGGTGTCACTGCAAGCACCAGCTGTGCACTGCTCCGCTTTCCTGGAGCCGCAACCCATCGCGTCCCAAACAATTGGCACAGCTGCACACCAGTGCGTGCCCACATTCTCAGTGCACAAAGGGGTTTGTGCATTCCTTGTGCCGGCCTGTGCTTCCACAAACCATGCACCCATGAAAAACATGTGAGGCATTGATCAACCAGAACACACACATACACACAGAGCAATGCCTAGGGGCAATGGAGGACAGCACCCATGCAAGCGCAACACCACATGGCGTGCAACGGCTGTGTGGACACACTATACACAAGGAAACACATCATGACAAGGGTACGACTGCACACGTGCAGAGTCTGGGCGCACATGCCTCGGCGCAATAATGCCACATGACTCAAAACAAAAAAGTGCAGCTCGTGGATACTGTTGAAGGCACTCACGGCGCCCGCGGCCGCTCCTTCCCGCCACAGCGATGGCACAACTCAGGGTCCAACCATAGTTGCACGCCCTGTCATGCTGTTGGAACCGGCACCACATGCGCCTCAATGGCAGGGTCTTGACCATGCAGCCACAGCTCTTGCCCCACCTGATTGACGGTTGCCTCCCATAGTGATGTGTGCAGGTGCTGCTGCGCTGGCTCTGGACAGCTGCCGCCGTGCGGCCAAAGGCAGCAGCCTTTGAGCTTGCAGCGCGGCAGGCCAGGGTTTGGCATGCAGTGCAGTCCACGGAGGGAACCAGGGAGGGATACCCATTCATGCAGGAGCCACAGCTGCACGCAGCAAGGGTGCAGGGAAGAACAGCTCTTGCCAAACCCAACTGTAAGTCCGCCACAGTGCCACTGCCACAGCACGCTCCATATTTGTGTGGGACCTTTCGTGCCTCAATCGTAATCACAAGATGCAATCACCACTGGTAGACGTGACATTGACTGTCTGTGACCAAGGCTGTCATGGAGATGTTTGTGAGAGAAGAAAAGCATGCGTGCCCAGGCTCACAACCAGCTGTGGTCTGAGCTGCCGGGCACAGCAAGCAAGGATGCCTGATGCACTCAGGGGGCACCATAACCTCAACACCCTTCCTCTCATGCGATACAACCGGGACTCAGTGCAGTTTGATTGCAGGCGCAATGCTACAAGAACACCACAGATGTAGATCTGTGTACAGCACCAAAGACAGCCGGCCTTGGCACTAACGACATACCAACGTTGCTGACGCTACTATGCAGACTCCAATCAGCAGCAAGTGGGCCGAAAGTGGGGGGTTTGTGCGGGCGGGTGCAAGTACAGCACGAGTGACACATGGCCGACAATCGCAACAGTTATGCGCCACTTGCCACGATAGACACATAAACAACCAACACATGCTTGCAGCCGTGGTTAACCACGGAAATCCCACACAGCCATGTTCCACAGGAGTGTGCCAGTGTTGAGCTCTCAAGGCAAGTAGGCATCAACAAATGGTGCCATACATCAACTAGACGGCAGAAAGAGCACCAAGCATAGCATCGCTCATCACTGCTATGCAATGCAAGCTGGGCTCCTGAAACCACTGACAGAGCACAACCAAGTTGGGCGCACCCGCTTGGAAAGGACGCAGGATCAAATGCACAGCATGCTGCTGTACGGGGTGAGGGGCCAGAAGCCATCAAGTCGAGCAGTGTTGCAATGCACCGCCTGCTGCACACAAAAAAGTCAAAGAAGCCTCTTTGCTAGGGGCAGTGCTGCCAAGAAGTGAGCCTGCTGTAGGGCGGGTATGGCCCGTCACAATGCAGAGTGAGGCTGTCAGCCGAAGTTGGGTGCCCAGGAGCCATGCTGGCTCCCGTTTCTATGCTTCCACCAGTTCTAACCTTGCAATAGTGACAGCAGCTGCAACAATGATACTGCTGCCGCAGGCGATCTACCACAACACTATGCCTGTGTGATAAACAGGCAGTACGAACTGCAGTGGGGAGAAGCAGCCCCGTCCTCTCAACCACTCCAAGCCCTGCAACAGGGGAGCAGCACACGAGCTGCAACACAAGCACCCAACCCTTGTACCACACAGTCATGCAGCAGGGACTGCTCCCATGACCGCACTGCAGCATGCAGCGAAAACTCTCACAGTGCGAGATGATACCGTCAGGAGGCCCTGGACCTGCCCGCACAGCTCGACGAGAGCAGCAAGTGCAGTCTTGCTGCACACTGTGCCCAACGGAAGCAGCACTGGACATCCTGGCAAGAATGATGGGTTTTAGAAGGTACGTTGCGGGGGGACTGCACAATCCTGCAGACACGATTCATACAGTAACATACAAGGGCGCTTCAGGCATACCAATTACCAGTAGGGCGCCCCAACACTGCCTGCCGTTTGCTGACAGTGCTGAAGACCCTGCTAGAGCTATGTCAGACAGATATAAGCCGAGAGCATGCACACAGACAGCAGGCATACGCAACAATACCTAGTCGTGGCGCAGAACCAGCAGCCCTGGGTGAAGACAGCCCAAAACGCCCTGCAACAACAGAGAGTTCTGTCGTAATGCGATTGATGTGCAGGGCTCAAGTGCTTTTCACACCCACTCACAGCAAAGTGCTGGCATGATCTGGGCTGCTCTACTTGGAAAGCTGGACATAGCCCTGCTGGCAGCAACAGCTGCCAACCATCAGTCTCCCGCCGCAGAAGATACATGGCCCGCCCTTGAGCCCCACAACACTCGGACGCGTCAAAGTGGCAGTACTGATACCTGCAGCATTCATAAGGGCAGGCTACACAAATAACAAACTCCTGCACCCAAATGCACACAGCGTGGCATAACGACACACTGACCCAAAACGGGACCACCCCAGCAACAACCATCACGCCCCCAGTGCTGGCGCCAAGTGGATACACCACCAACTGTGCGTTCCTTATGTCCCAACACCAGCTGCAATTGCCAACGCATGACCTGCAGCACAAGCCTGCAGGACAACCAACAACACTCAAGTGTCTGGCTCCTTGCTATGCTTGAGGCACTCAAAGCTGACCTCAGACCAGCCCATCTGCCCAGTGACTGTGCGTGGCTGCAGCGCACCACCACGCCCAGCCACGTTGCTGCTCTGGGGTTCTGTGTGAGGGTTGGGACTTGCGTGACGCACAGTGTCCCGCCATTGCCTGTGCTGCTGCTGCTGCTCAAGCAGCAGCTCGCCAGGCACGACGCACTGGGCCTGCTGCACGGTGCGCTGCGGCTGGCCCGGCAGCCGCTGGTCGGCGTGCTGCAGCTGCGCTTGCTGTGCTGGTGCTGGCGAGGCTGCACACGGCCCCAGCCATGCAGGCTGGTAGGCCACGTTTCCATCCAGCCACTGGTCGAGTGCCTCCAGAACCTGCAAGAACACAGGCCTGCCGGGACAAACAGCACACCCAGGCAGGCAGGCAGGCAGGCAAGCAGGGGGCAGGTGGTGAACATGCGATACACTCTGCACAATGCTTACCTACACACGTGTCATGCCCCTCATGCCCAACTACTCAGGCGTCCCTAGGCCATAGGCCTTGAAGCCTGCTGCAAAGTTCTGGCAGTCCCTGATGTGGGGCACGCCAAGCTTGTCCAGCACACATTGCGGCATTGCTGGCCTTCACACGTGTCATGGCAGCAGCTGTCACTGTCTCGCACACCACAGCACACTTGAGGCGGCAACTACACCAAGGCTGCGATGTTGCAGCCGCAGCCGCAGCATGCGGCAACAGACACATACCTCTGGTCAGGGTCTTGCGCCCAGCAGGCCTCTGCCAGGCGCCGCAGCGGCCCAAAGGCACGTGGCAGGTCCTGGGGCCAGGTGGGCCTCAGCCCCTTGACTGCAACCTCATGGGGCAGCAGGGGCAGGGGTACGCCCGTGAAGGCACGCTGCCCAGACACCACCTCGTACAGCAGCATGCCAAAGGCATAGACGTCCGAGGCCTTACTCACGCGTCCAGCCATGAAGAGCTGCGGGCACAGAACGAACAGAGACAGCACAGAGCACAGAAAGCAGCAGGTGATTGGGGGACTTGGGTTCAGGTGCAGGTATCAGGTGCGGCAAGCAGCAAGGGCGACGCATGTCCTGCATAAGCACGGCATGCTGCTGCTTTCCTGAGCGCGTTCCTGGGCATTCTGTATGCATGCAGTGGCGAGTGATGTGTGCACGGGTTGAGCTTGGGTAGTACGATGAAGCCAGGAAGCTTGGCATGCATTGTAAACAAAGCAGGTCTGCTGAAGGTTTCATAATGAGGCCAGATGCCGTGTCTACCAAGGCCTGAGAAGGCTCTCAGTACTGCTCTGCAAGCGCAACCACAGCTCACCTCTGGGCTCATGTGCGTGGGTGTGCCCTGCAGCAGGTAAAAGCAGGCAGTGTTGAGGACGAGAGCTGGGCAACAGGCATGAACATAAACACCACAGGGAACGGCCAGCGCAAAGAGTACAACACCCTGCCAGCACCACAGCACCCGCGTGCATTGCAAGGTGTGCCTGCACCGCAGCCCCTCGCATGAGGTCTGCACACTAAAGGACAGCACATGCCACAGGACACCAGCCACCACCACCGTGCACAGCAAGCACAGCACCCTTTGAGGGCAGCAAAAGCAAACCAGTGTGTACACACTGGCCTGGCATGCCGCCAAACCCCGTCAAGGCACTCACCCGTGCTGTCAAGCTGGCGTGGGTCTCCGAGGGCCCCAGTGATACGGCAAGGCCAAAGTCTGCGACCTTTGCGACCATGCGCCTGCCAAGTGTTGGGTGCCAGAGGCCGTGCGGGTCCGGCCCTGCCCCTGCCAGCATGACATTCGCTGCCTTGAGGTCCCCATGCACCACGCCCT
>QAXK01009775.1:0-11094 GCA_004335735.1 Chlorella sp. KRBP | reverse complement strand
GGTGGTTGCTCAGTGGCTGGTGTGGCCTGTGGCTGTAGCTGCGTAGCGTCAGCACTGCTGTGGTGCACTGCTGGCTGGTTGGCACACACACCTCTTGGGCAGCACACCTCTGCTAGGTGTTTGGCTGCATAAGAGTCGGATCCAGCCAGACAAATGGAAGGCTGCTGGGGCACTGGCAAAGACTACTGACCCTAGCGATGGTGCTGTCAGGCTGCTGTCCTGTTGCCCTTCCGTTGTGTGACGTCAGGATGCAGCTGGTTGCTAGGTAGATTGTTTTGTTCCACAGCCTGCTAATGGGTGGTGTCGTGCTGCCGGGCAGCTCAAAGCTGAGTGTTGTATGGCTGTGGCTTGTTGCTGGGCGTTGTACCAAGTGGTTGTCGCATGTGATTGGGTGAATGGCAGACCAAAGCGGGTGTAAGCCGTGTGGCTTCAAGGTGCAGCTAGTTGCTGAGTGATATGGTGTGATGTGATGTGTAGTAGTATGGTTGGGGGAGCGATGTCATGTTGTGGCATGTTGCTGTTTGGCGTGGCGTGGCGTGGTGTCACCACAGTGGGGGGTGGGGTGGGGTGGGGTGGGATCATCCCGGGGTGTGGTGCTGACTGCAGTCGAGGCGCAGTTGTCTCTGCCTCTGCTGTGGGCCCGGCTGCTGTACGGTACTGTGCTGGATTGCAGGTGATTGATGCTTCTTGTGTGGTTTGTCCGACGGCAGTTGCAGATATATGTCACACAATCAAGGAGGCTGCGGCATCAGGCTGTAACTGCTTGCATGTATCAGAGTCCGTGTGCTGTTTTCATCACGAATGCAGTACAGCAACCGTGCGCGATGCAACGTGGTAGGACATGTACAGCTGCTGGCATGAGCTTGTTGGTGTAGATGCCATCAGCAGATGTGCTGCATCGGTAGTACCGGCAGTTCTTCTCACAGGGCCGCCCCCTACAGTGTGTGTTGATGTGGCATCAGTTGCAATCCAGTGTCAGCGACACGGCTCATGAACCAGTTTCAGAAACCCCCAACCGTGAAGTCAGCACTCTATGTGAAGCAGACTTGCTCTCAGTGAGAGCAATCCCAGTGAGGTCAATAAGTCATGTGAGACCCTGCCAGCAGGTCAGGCTAAGGCAGCAACAGGTGAACACTTGCATTGGCATCGATGTCTCGGCATAGCACTCACCAGCAGTGAAGAAGCATGCTGCGGTCTTCACAACTTGCAGCATGGCCCACTGGCAATGAACTATGAACGTTCCGCACGTTCTGCACTGCCTGCATCAAAACTGCTCCCCTGGTGAGCCTCACCACAACAATGCAGGCAGGCTTGAGGAACGCCTGAGGCAGCCACTACCGAGGATGCTAACAGGCAGCTGCAGTTACTTTGCAGCGTCGTAGGCCGCCTGGCATCCGTGCTTACACGTATCATACCATCGTGCAGCAGCCCAGGCCTGGATGTAGGTGCAGATACAAATGCACCAACGGGACACCCTGGCAAGGACGGGACCAACAGGCATGCAGTCATCAGGGTGTCGTGTACAACGTACGGAAATTTCTTAATATATCTCATTGTTCTTTCTTGCTACTGTGTGGGGACGTCGGCTGCCCCAGCTTCATGATCGGGTAATCTCCGGTCGGCGATAAGCAACTGCCGTCGCCGCGGCGTCGCGCGTTGCGTCGAAAGTCGAGCTTGCAGCGTACAGCCAGTCTCCAGATCACGCCAAGATCTCCGCAACTTTTGTTCATTGCACTCATCACTTCTTCAACTTCCCATCGTCGGGCTGCGGTGCAAGTGCAGGTCACCGCGCCAACGTTCTGCTGCGCGCAAGCAATCCGTGGCCATGTGGCCTCTGTTCCGACGCTGGCTGAGTCCTCCGATAGGTTTGACTCTATTTCTACTGCTTGTAGCAGCGAGCGCCCTGCCGGTGCAGCCAGGCGTCAGCAGTTCTGGTCGTCGCCTTGCTTCACCGGCCTCTGCAGCAGGCCAAGCACCCAAGCCCGCACCCAAACTAGTCAGCATCGAGGAACTGCTTGCGGGACTGAATCTATCTGGGGGCCCGAAGTCAGTTCAGGTTGAGCTGGTGCCTTCTGACAGTCAACGTCCTGCTGTCGTGGTGAGCAGCAGGGTGCAGCTTCCGCTGGCAGTGTTGTGTGGTTGCTGAGTATGCCGGGCATGACTCATAGCCCCCAGCCAATGTAGGCAGACAGCTCAGACGGTCAGCACAGCGCCTGGCAACCCTGCAGCGTAGCCAAGGGATGTCATCCCTGAGGAGTCATGCATGGGTGTGACTGCCTGCAAGCTGACACAGCAAGCGTGCAGCGTAGCTGCCAATTCATGCATGCGCTGGATACTGCAAGCAGCCTGCTGTTCACAACACAGCATGCAGCGGACATGTGTAGCTGCCGGACACACTTGGCCTCTTCTCAGCCAGTCATGCCTGGGGGCGATGCACACAATCAAGATGGTGCCCCCGCGGCTGCCCAGGCCATTGCTTGGGCAGGCACCTAGCGATTTCATCATGCCGCAGCTGCTGTGTCCAAGAGCAGGTCCTCAATCTTTGAATGCACACATGTAGTGATGTGTGTGTGTGTGCAAAAGGCCTTGTTGTCTGCAACTGAGCTAGGGAAGTCGAGTGCAAGTCATAGTCTGTGTTGCGCCCCTAGTGCATTGCCCACTAGGAATGGCCTTAGTGACTCACTGACATCGGATGGTTGCTCAGGCTGAGCAGCGTTCCGAACGATGAATGATGATCGGCTTTCAACCCAATGCACGCCCAAATGCCATTGTTGAACACCGCTGGTCTTTGCATGTGTTGCCCTGCAGGTCAGCGTCAAGATCTCAGACCTGTTCCCTGATGAAGGCCGCCCCCAGCCTCCCCAGGTCAAGGGCCTCTCAGGCCCACAGCTGCCTGCCAGCTCAACAGCAGCAGCAGCAACAGCAGCAGCAGCAACAGCAGCAGCAGCAACAGCAGCAGCAGCAGCAGCAGCAGCTGAGGCTGACAGTGCCCTCAATGCCAATGCGGCAGCCGACAGTGCAGCAGCTGGCTACGGCGTCACTGGCAGTGCGGTAGCTGCGCAGCTATGGCACCCAAGTGCAGCAGATGACAGCGCGGCGGCAGCAGCACCACACAGCGACAGCTTCGGGACAGCACCTGTGTATGCTATAATGAGGGCCTACACACATCATGACGAGGTAGTGGATGGCCTGCAGGCCCTGCCCCGCAGGCAGGTCTCTTCCCAGGCTGTTGGTGGCAGGAGGCGGCTGCTGTCAAGGACGGCGGGAGCAACACACAGCACCTGGCCGGCGGCTGCATTGTCATCCGATGCGGCAACTTCAATGCCAGCAGCAGCAGCACACGCAGCAGATCATCAGGCTGATAGCCCAGCTGTGAGGTATGCTCGACAAGTTGGTGTCTTCACCACTGCAACTGCAGCGACGGCAGCAGTCAAGCAGCATGTCAGCAAGCTCAACGCCCAAGGCGCACGTGCAGGGAGTGTCCCTACAGTGCTGCACTTTTTGGTGGCTGGCCAGCACAGTGCAGCGCGCGCTGCGGCTGCATCCTTGCTTGCAGACACAGCAGTAAATGCAACAGCATCAGCAGCTACAGCAACAACATCAAAGACAGCAGCCGCAGCGCTGGCAAAGCCAGGTGCAGCAGCTCACTTCACAACAGCGGCCCGCCACATGTTCAGGAGGCTTGCTGCGGCAACAGCAGCGTCTGTGTCCCCTTCTGACCTAGGGGGTTGGTACCGGGATGTCGCCTCTAGTGCAGACCGTTCTGCTCTTGATGAGCTGCTGCGCAGCAGCAGAGATAGCAGCGGTGGCGGCTCATCTGCGGGGATTCTGACGTCTCCCGCCCTTTCCCACTCTCAGCGCACGGTTACACTAACGGAGCTCAGTGGGGGGCGTGGGTTGCTCCAGGCCAGCCGGCATCGTGTCTTGAGCAACATGCAGCGACGTGGCGAGGCAGGAACCACTCTGCGCATGGCTCGGAAGCACCTGGAAGTCCTCCCAGCAGCATCAGCAGCAGAAGTGGCAGGCACGGTCCCGGGCCCTGCAGGCGCCGACAACGCCTCAGCACAGGCACAACCTCAGGAGCGGAAGCCGGCTGGCTCTGATGCCAGCACAGGGCCTGCAGGAGAGCACACAGCAGCAGAAGCCAAGGCAACAGCCCCAGGAGAGCCCAAGGCAACCTCAGCTGCATCTGAACCCAAGGTGACTTCAGCGCAGGGCACCACAGAGGAGTCCAAAACCACAACAGCATCTGCCAGCAAGCCTGATGGTCAGGAGGGTGCATCGGCCAGTGCTGCTGGCAGTGGCAGGGAGAGGGAGGGGCCGGGCAGGGGTTCGTCTGACAAGCAGGCTGCCTTTGAGGCGTTGGGGGTCAAGAGCATGACAACCAAGACCAGGTCTGTCACTATTTCACAGCTTGGCTTTGGCGGGAGGCACTGAGCGGACATCAAAGCATGCGTCCGCAGCAACCAAGGTCTCACCCAGAGAGCTTGACACGCCTGCAGCTAGCCTGTGGCATGGGGAGAGTTCTCCTCATGAAAGGATTGTGGCCGCCAGGCTGGCAGTGGGATCCTGGGGGGCTGTAGGTACCCCAAACAGTGTTTGGGTGGCAAGAGGCTGTGACAGGCCGACTGCTGCTTGAAACAGAAGCTGTTGTCGCAGTGCCACAGTGCTGGCTTTGGTGCATGTTGTAACACAAGACATGGTTGTCACAGCCAATGGTTGGCCCAACAGTGTTATTTAGCCATGCATGGTTTGTAGCGAGGTGCCCCGTTGACTTTGCTGGGAGCCGTTTCCAGAGTTTGGCAAGCCCTTGTTGCACGCTGTGCCCACAGGGCACGCACAGCTCACTGCCTGTACTACACATTAGTATACTGTGTAGTATCGGCAGTGTGCGGTCACCAGTGGGCCTCTAAGTGTTGTGCCGGTGCCTGTCACGGCGGCTATTGGCAGTGAAGTCGTCGGCTGTCGCTTTGCCTCCTTGTCCTTGTCCTGCCTTGTGTACATTTATGGTCAGTCCTACGCCACTGATGTAGGCGCCTGATTGCCATTGATGACATGCCAGGGTCCTGCTGTGTCTAGCAAGTCAGCTGGCCCTCCTGAGGCCCTGACCAGGTGCTCTCTCGCACACTCTCTCTTTTCCTGTACGGTCTGCCGCATGCAGCTGTACCGCTGCACGTGCTTGCACCTATGCGTGTCGTGGTCATCTTCCCATGCACAGCTATGCCAGTACCCGCGTGCACTACCGTAGTGCTGCGACAGTTGTGACAGCTAGAACTTCAAGATGCACTGATTGCTCAGCTACGGTAGCTGCCCATGCTGCAGTTAGCCGGCATGCAACAGTGTGCCTGGCATGCCCAGTATGCCACATAAGGCCTGCCTCAGCCTCGTCGGACGGCCTTTGCAAGTCAGCCTGGTTGCATTGCTGGGGTGCGCACCCCAGGTCATCGACCTTTCGGCCCTTCATCGACCGGCTCACCATGGCCTCCTCAGGCTGTTGTGTTGCTTCAAATTTTTTGACTGAGTTCTTGAGCCAGTCACTACCTGCTGCATCGCCCATGGTCACCGCTGCAGGCTGCTGAAGGCAGGCTGGGCCGTTTAAGGCTTATCGGTGCCTTGTAGACTGCTTCCTCACACTTCAAGTCTTGTGGTTGTGCTGAGGCCACAGCCAGGCTCAATTGCTTGTTGGACAGCGTCGCCCAGTCAGCACAACAGGTGGCACATGTACATGTTACATGTACATGGAAATTCCTCCTAGGTTGAGGGTTTGGGGTTAAGGGTTCAAACCCTCCTTCCTAACCGTTAGGAGGGGTCCTTTGAAGGGTGTTGGTGGCTGCTGCCTTCACAGTGCTAGCGGATCTAGTAGTGAGCGGCAGGCTCAGGATGCTGCAATGCATCTGAGACAGACCAGCCTGCATTTCGAGGCATGTGCACGCATGTGTCTGGCCCATGTGCCAGCAAGTGGGTGTTGTAGACAGAGAGGTGCAGTCCATTCAGATGGTGTGTTGTGTTGATGGCGTTGTTTGTGTTGTAACAGTGTTATGTAGGTATGGTACAGCGGTCCACTTGCTGATGCGCCCACAGTGATTACGCAGTCGCTCGTGTGTGAATTGAGGCCAACTCTCAGTGTTTGTTTCACACTTGCAGCTCAAAGTGCCAGCATTCATTGGGCGCTGCACCACACGCAAAGAAGCTCGTGGGCAGGCGCCTGACACCATCCCAACCAGCAAAGCCCACACAGTCCTACCGCACCTGTGCTGTCACAGGCTGTCAGTGCTGTCTGAGGCTGTCAATGTTGTGCACAGCACACCTCCCCGGCCACCACCACACAGCTGTCAGGGCATCCACCTGTTGCAGAAAAGCCAAGCCACGCACTGACGAATGTCTTTTGGACTAATACGGGGCATGCTGCTTCAGCCAGCAGCCCCCAGTCGTAACCCTGTCGTATATGTCTGCTTCAGCCCGGCTAAATTGCCGCAATTTGCTGTCGCGACACACATATCTGCCAGCTGCAGGATATAAGCAAGCGGGACCCCAACACTTGAAAAGCCACCAGACCCACCTAGAAGGCCTAGTGGGGCTATGATGGGCAGGTCAGAGAGTCTCAACTGCCTAACTGTCAGTTGCAGTGCATTTTCACACCTTCCGGAGCCTCAGCAGCTTGTTGTGGAAAGAGGCGACAAGCGCCGACAATCAGGCGCAAGCAGGACACCGCATCAGGCTTGCGCCGTGAGTGGCGCCTGCAGGCATCGCATCAGGCCACCCACACCGGCACTTCAGCAGCATCAGTTAAAGGCACTGGCCACGAGTGATATCTACAAGGACTGGGGACAAACACCAGCCTTCGGGGGCATCCATTAGCCATGTAGATTCTCATTCGCAACACTTGCCCCCACCTGGCTCGAACAGCGACACAGACAGTTGAAGTGACACCACCATCCCATAAGGCAACCCACAGGCACAGCTGTGGTTGGGAGTTGCACGCGTGCTTTCACATGGGCCATACGGTCACCACACCGCGACCGCCATGTGCTGCCAGTCATCGGCTGCAGCTGTCAACCACACCCACCTTGGGCTTCAGCTGTGGCATCCACGCGGCATGCGTGTGCAGCTGACTCAGCGTGTCAATGGATCGACCCACACACACCCTGTTCATTGCTGCGCCCACGTGTGAGTAGTACACCCATACAGCCAGCCCCACCCCACAAACATCCCCACCACCCACAGACAGTCGACTGGGCGATCCACCATATAACTGTGATCAGCAGTCGACTAGAGGGCCAGCAGACACACGTGGTGGTGCCACCGTGCTGGCGCGTATTCAAAGCAGTGCAGTGATCAGGCAATGGTGCTGTGAGAGGGTCTGATGGCTTGGCCAGCAGGGACATCCTCTTGGGACGGAGCAACCGCAGGCCCTTTTGAACCAGTCTCGTGACACACCCACATGTCCGCTTTGCCAAACCGGAACAACGGTTGGGGACCTGAGTGAACCGGGTGGCAGTAAGAGTGCAGAGGCAGTAAGAGTGCAGAGGCAGTAAGAGTGCAGAGGCCCAGATCCCTGTTGTGAACCACTCTTATGCAGGACTGCCACCCCAGTCACGCGTCATGCACGCAGTCAAAAAGCAGCCAGTGCAAGCAGCAACAAAAGAACACCAAAAAAGTACCAGGCACACACACACATGGCTCAGCCCATGCCTGCTGTGGCAGGAAGCATCTTGTGAGCTTGTCAAACAGCTCATGCAGCTCTACATGCTGCCAGCAGCTTTGGTACACATCTGCTGGGTTCTGGCGTTGCTCCTGTCACCGCCAGCGGCGAACTCCTTCACCCGCCCTCACCTTCACCACAATCATCTGTTTTATGCACAACACTGCCACACACCAGCGCTCTCAAGAGCTTGCACGCATCAAACGCACAGCAGCCACTGACTGAACTCATCAAGCAAGGAAACTCAACACGGAAACTTTTTTGGGCCAAGCATCACACCCTTGGAGCACTGGCAGTGTGATGGGTTCTGTGTGCATCTCAGGAGGGAGGGAGAGACAGAGACAGAGACAGAGGGAGAGAGAAAAGTTGCTGCGGTGCCAGACACCCAGCATTACTTCAGAGCAGGTTTGCATGCGACCATCCTGTGGCTGCGACATCCCCACCATGGACATCTCAGAAACGAGTGCCGGTCAGACCCCGTCCCTCCCTCTGACAACACATGCACAGCTCTAAGTTCCCGCCCAAATCACGCGTCGGCATCCAATCAACATCTGCCACACCAGTGCTTCCTTGATGTAAATAAAAGGGTTGAGGCCGTGTGACTTTGCACCCGTGTGCCTCAGATGCACTTGCGGTCAGCACAGGCACACACCGCAGCAGGCTGGGGCCTTACTGCTTGTCTGTACGACATGGCTGGCGCTATTTAGAACCCCTTCACTGTCAGTTCAACTAGGCATACGCTATTTTCCAACTGCTGCCACGCCCATGCATGTCGGTCGACACGTCCAGTCCTGGCATGCATCAAAAACGCCAATAAGTAGGCCACACACGCTATATCCTCATGTTTTGTCGGCACATGCATGCATCGCAATCCAAGCGCCTCCTCGCACTGCTGTGCAAGGTTCTGCCTGTTGCTGCAGCAAGCCGCGCGCAGCAAGCAATTGTATCCGTCACAGATGTTATGTCCCTGCATGCTGCTGCTGCCGTCGCCGCAGGCAGCAAGCAGCAGCCACTCGCCAGGGCATGACATTCACAGATGTTGTGATCCGCCACATGTGGCACATACACAAACACACACTGGCTGATGAGAAGCACTTGATGCAGATCATGCTTGTGTGCCTACTGCATGCATCAGGTGACAACAGTGGATGCATCAGTGACAGCCACAGACTGTACTGATGTCAGAGCTGCTATCGCTTGCATGTGTAATCGGTGAGAAATCAATCACACATATGATGCCGGCAATCGCAGCCTGCCACAGAGGCGTCCTGCTGTACTTGCACTGATGCCCTGACACCCCAGCATCGAACCAGCACAGCCAAGCCAGCACAGCCAAGCCAGCACAGCCAAGCCAGCACAACCAAGCCAGCACAGCCAAGCCAGCACAACCGACCAGCACCATTGTATGCTAATGAGCTTGAACAGCATCTTGCCTGAAGCAACACGCGTAGGTGATAGCCACGCGCAATCATGCAATCAGGTTGCAGGAGCTCCGGCAACAGCGTGCAGCAAACACCATGCAGTTGGCGCGCGTACCCAGCAGCATGTGAGCAGCATGGGGCAACACGATCAAGGCTGGTGAGTAAGCTGGTGGGCTCAGAGGGCCTTCAAGTGGTCCATCGTGCCTCGAACACACGCTGTGCGTTTGCCAGCATACATGTGTGCCGATGGTGCAGTCACTGGCCGACAGCAAGGATCCATGCAGGAGCACTGCAGTGCGTCTGCGGTCCAAGTGATGCATGGGTGACACCTGTCACATGCGCGCACATGCGTGCTGCTGCTCGAGCAGGCACACCAAAACAGCTGAGCACCTGTGCTGCCAAGGTTGTCTCTTGACACACGGCTGTATGCTTGCGGTACAAAAAACCGATACATACCATAGGAAAACAGCGGTGCCCTACATACCAACACTTGCAATCACAGGTAGCAAACCAGCCACGCCGCATGCTTCTGCGCAGCAGCCAGCTCATACCACAGCAGCAGTCATGTGGGGTGGCTGTGTGCCACATGCGCACGTAAGGAAAGACCCCGCTGGCACTGCAAAACACACACACCGTGATGCGCTTGATCGCAAGCAACGGTCCTCGGCCTACCAGGAAGGGCCATCAACAACAGCTGGGCTACCCAAGGTTCTCCCACAGGGCTGAAACAAGCCACTGCCACTGATTGACACCCGTGCTAGGGCGATGTGAGCCGCGGGTGCACAGAGGGCAGCCCTCGTGCTGTGCTGAACTGGCTGACCCCTGACTGCGTGAGCTGTCTACCCCTGCCAGTCAGTGACTGCGTAGGAACACGACACGCCATCCAGGCCCGTGCGGCACATCCGATCTAGGAGGCGCTTCCATGCATGTATGCTGATCAGCGGTCAGCACTGTCAACAACACAGATCACATCAGTTCACAACTAGCAGGTAGCGCGCTGCAGGCGCAAGTTCACACACGCACGTGCTGAACTAAAGCAAACTACAGGCTAACCCCATCATAGTGCCCGTGGAGCAACCATGGGCTGCAGCCTTGACACCTTTGCTGCTCTGCACTGTAGCTCGGTGACAGCAACATGCCCACACGCTTTCCCAGGACAGCACACGCAGCTGAAGGTCGGCGACCCTACGACAGTGCATACATCTAACCCTACAATGGCCTGACGCTAGGAACAGGACGTGCATGCTTTTGTGTGGTATGTGTGCATGTGCTGCCTGTCCTGCACCCAGACATGAGCCACAGAACCTTCAGCAGGACGGCCAGCTGTACCCTGGGCCCTAGACATGCTTGCAGTACAGCATACGCGAGGGGGAGTGACTGCCCTTGCCTAACCTATACCCTGCTGCACACAAGGTGATACAACCGCAGGCAGGCACCAGTCGAAAGAAACACTGTGCTGCCAGTCGTAGACACAGCAGGACTGCAGGACAGACATGTGCCGAAGCCAAGTGACGTGCTGGGATACATGACTGCTGGTCAACTCTTGTGCACAAACCAACAACACCTAACAACGCCCAGCATACTGCTGAAGAAGCTCCCAACATGAACCTTCCAGCCCGCAGCCCACTTGAAAACCTAGATACACGCAAACCCCAGCACAGTGCGCCTGCAGCTGCAAGCGTCGTGCACAGAAGCAAGCACCATGTCATGTCATGCCGGAGCACACCAAAGATGCATGCGCAGCGTATGTGAGTGCTACGTGAGGACCAGCTTTAATATGCGTGTTGTGTGAAATGAATGCGGCAGTGCTTCTGTGCTTCAAGTTCACAGGGCACGACAAAGGCATACCAGGTACGCTGCGCTGTGCTCGGCACCAGTTGCGCAGAGAGCGTCAAGCGTGCCTGGTGCATTATGCAGTAGCAACACAAAGGGCAGCCCGAAAAGGGCCTGCAGTATGGACTGCAGCGGCCC
>QAXK01009773.1:0-11279 GCA_004335735.1 Chlorella sp. KRBP | reverse complement strand
CCCCCCCCCCCCCCAGATCTGTCGAGGGCCTCCCTGCAGTCCCAGCTGTAGCCCTCCTGTTGTGTGCTTGGTCTACCTTTCGATCGATCCTGATGACATCCTCTGATGTGATGACATCTCCTGCACGTGCATGCCGCACGTGCATGCCAGCCTCTCACGCCATGCCTGAGGCACTCCAGTGATGATGCCTCTTGCCAGGCAGGTCCTAAAAGACACCACTTGCGTTCTCTGAGTAGCTGCACGCGTGCGCATCGCTTCGTGTGGGTCGTGGTCGTGTGGTGGCGCGTGGTGTGCCTGCCGGTCTCCCATGATGGGTTCTCAGCTGTCTCTTACCTTGTCATTGTATCACCGTCGTGCTGCAAATCTGCGTGTTCCTGCGTGTGCTCTCTGGAGCTTCCATCTCCCGTGCATGCAGATGCGTGCGGCAGAAAGGTGGGGCTTCGACTGCCCAACCGCTTGCGCACTCTCACGAAAGCATTACCGTCCATCTCCATCTCGCTCGGCTCGCGCGCAGCTCCTCCTGTCCTGAGCCCACCTCTCGAGGTCCCACATCAGCAACGCAGAGAAGAACGATGGCGGTAGCAGCACGCGCGTGCTAGCAGGCCAGCTGTGGTCTCGCAGTGGTTGAATTGGCGGCGAGGCGAGCCCCAGCCTCGACCCGACCACCAGGCCGCGCCCAAGCAGCGCGGGCCAGAAGCCGAACAGCACCATGGCGGAGCAGCTGGGAGGGTCGCGCAGGAATGACAACATGGCGCAGAGCAAGCTGCTCTCCACCTCGCAGCGCCAAGGTGTGCATCTGCCGCACACAGATGCAATTCCGGCGCTCTGCTCCGCTTTTCGCGTCCTTTCCCGCAGCTGGCGCCATCAGGCGCTCCGTCGCTGCTGTCATGTGCAATGTGCGCTGCAGCGGCCCTGGCTGGGCTCAACGCCACGGGGCGCGTGGGCCAAGGCATCCTGGCCGGGCCAATGGGCGGCACAGGCCGGCCTATGACCGCACGCAACGCAGCCACCCAGGCGCTAGGTGCCCTGGGCAGCAAGCCCCGCCCCTCCAGCGCCCCACGGGGCAGGCCGGCCTCTGCCGACGGTGGCCTGGCGGGCACTAAGTCCCCAGCGGTGCGTGCCTCTCTTGCCTCACCGTCATTGAGCACCAGGGGCTGGGAATGTGTATGCTGCTACCAGTTGTGCTGCTCCAGCAAGCTGACGAGCAGCAGGAAGCAGCACACACACGGCAGCAAATGGGGCAGATCTCCGGGGCCATCCGCAGATGCACACACACAATCACACACACAGGCGGCGCCATGCCTGCACAATCATGCCTGGCTGGCCCCACAACCATGGGTTGCATGCTCACACACGCACCACACACGCATGTCCCCGCCCTTGCAGCAACGCGTGGAGGAGCTGAGGCAGGTCAAGGAGGCGCAGTACTGGGGTCGCGAGGTGCCCATCAAGCGTGAGCTGCCGCCCTACTGGAGCGTGAGCGCCTTTGGCCAGCCCTTCAACGACGAGCGGCTCTTCAACGGGGCCAACAACCACTACCAGCTGCTAGAGCCGTGCGGGCTGCACAAGGAGGACACGCGGGTGGTGGGGCCAGCCACGGAGCAGCAGGCCACGCTCAGAAAGTGCGTGTGTGGGCGGTGGGGTGGGGCGCCTGCGTGGAGCCGTGAGGAGTGACCACGTCAGGCGTGTGGGGTACCATTGGCTCCTTGGAACAAGGTGCCGGGTGCAACAGCGCAGCACAGGAAGAGCAGCAGACAGCTGTGGGGAGCAGACAGCACCGGTGTGGTGATGTTGTGGCGTCACATTAACAACACGTGTGAGCTACACCTCGTCCAGAAGATTACCAACGTGCGTGGGCTACACCTGGCACACACGCTGCAGGAGCCTTCGTGACGGCAAGAAGTACTTTGACTCCAAGGACCTGTCCCCGCTCACGGCCGAGCAGTCACCCACCAAGCTCACCGAGTCTGAGCGCGTCATGGTTAGTCATGATGATGGCGGGGCATGATGGGCTTAGCATTTGCATGAGACCTTGCAGAGCCGGGGATCGCCAGGGAGTGGACGAGCTTGCTGCATATCACCTCTGGCACGGAGCATGCTGTTCATTGCGTGTGTTGAGCCAGCATCAGGTTCAGCCCACTCCCGGCAAGCAGGTGGACCACAGTACTGTGTTGCCCTGCCCACGCTGCTATTGTGGTTGCAGATTCTGTCCAAGATGACTCCCTGCCAGCGCATCCATGCGCTGCGCAACTGCCTGGACCGGGACGTGCGCGCCGACGGCTTTGTGCCCTGGACGCAAATGGTGTGGGACCGGCTGGACGCGCGCTTCTGGCGCCGCAACCGCGACATGTGCATCCGGCTGGCCTGCCAGAAGCTGGAGAACCTCATGCGCAGGTGCGTGGATGGGTGGGTACGGCAGGTGGCTGCGTAGGGTTGCTCAGGTTGCTGGCCACAGGCTCACGCTTGCTGTTGGGCATCTATCAGAGTGCGCAGACGCTGGTTGTTCTGCTGCTGATGTCGTTGCACGCGCGTTGAATGGTCGCAGGCACCTGCTCTACATGAGCGAGCAGAAGTGCGCGGCCGCCCGTGCGCCCTCGGCCCGCACCAAGGACGTGCTGCGCGAGGCGTTTTGGAAGGTGGACCCCTCGCGCACGGGGCAGGTGTCCATCCAGCAGTTCCTGCAGGTGAGTTGTACAGGTGCACATGCAGTTGCCTGCCATCTGGATGACGTGGGCCAAACTGGGTCACAGTGGCAGCAATCGCAGGTCCGCCACCCCTAAATGAGCTTAGCCACCCACGTCACAACAGTTCACTCCACCCTGTCGTGGTTGCTGCTCCCTCCCCCCTGCAGGTGTGGCAGAACGTGCTCTGCCTGCTCGAGTACACGGACTCTGAGCTGCGGTTGCCCAACGGGCGCACGCGCATCGCGCTGCAGCCGGGCAAGCGCTTCCTGCTGGACCTCAACATGGCCTCGGGCATCTTTGTCAAGTACGGGTTCGACAAGGATGGTCTCATGCCCTACGTCATCTTCTCACAGGTGAGGGGATAGCATGGTGAAAGAGAACACCCTGGCCCTAGCCCCAACTTACAACATCAGTCTTTGTCCAGTTGAAGGAGAGCCGCTCACAATGAAGACGTCACCCACCTGGCCAGGGCTTGCACCACCCTGGTGTTTGATCCAGAAGAGAAGATCTTGTCTCAATGACTTTACCTGTCCCTGGTTCGCTACACAGCCCTCACCGTGCTGCGTCCTGCTCGCTGCTGCAGGCGCTGTGTGCGTCGCCCGCGCGCCTGCTGGGCCAAGAGCTGGTCATCAACAAGAAGGGAGAGGACGGCGGGCAGCGCGGCCACGGGCTCAACAGCGAGATTGACGTGGCCTACTGCGTGGGCGACGCTAAGATCCTCTACCCGGTACGTGCACCGTCGCCGGTGGCAAGCTGGTCGACTGCCGAGCGCACCACCTTACAAGCCAGGCAAAGGATCCGGCTTGGCTGTGCAAGCCCGTCAGTTCCAAGCGAACCTGGCACTCACCTTGACGTGCACTGCCTTGTCACTCCTCGCGCCCCCCCCCCACGCAGAAGTGTGAGACGGGCGTGTTCCCCCCCAGCGGCTTTGACCACCGCGTGGCCGACCGTTCCAGCTGCCCTCCGGCGGCGCACATGTGGCTGGAGCACGTGTATGGCTACGCCGGGACGGACACGCTGCAGTCCAACGTCTTCTACACCAAGAACACGGAAAAGTGAGTGGGGGGGTGGCAGTGGCACGTGTTGAAGGCGAGTGTGTGGGCAACGGCTGGGGGACGCGCTGCACCACAACACTTCCCGTTCTCACTATGCTGTGTGGTGCAACATGCAATACATTGCAAACACACAGGGACCACACCGAGATTGTCTACTACACGGGCTGCGTGGGCATCGTGATGAACAAGACGCGCTTCGACCAGGGCAAGGTCTGCCAAAAGTACTTTTTTGGCCACGACAACGACATCCTGTGCCTGGCGCTGCACCCCACGCGCCAGTGAGTGCTCACACGCCTAGTACTCACACTGGGCAAGAGAACCACCTGTTTCTCCTGCAAATGCTTGCGTGCATTTCACCAGGCAATCACTTGTCCTTGTTCGCGTACCGCTGACGTCGTGTGCCCGTGCTGACCACCACGTTGACAGGTTTGTGGCGACGGGCCAGCAGAAGGCCACGGGCCCCAAGAGCGTGCCCTACGTGTGCATCTGGGACGTGGACAACTGCAACCAGGTGCAGCGCCTGGACCACGACGAGGAGCTGCGCGCGTGAGTGACGGTACCCTGGCCCTGACCCCATGACCGCAACCATCAAGCTAACAAGAAGCTAGCCATGAAGCCAGCCATGGCCCTAGCCGCAACCATGAAGCTAGCTAGTGGCAGCGCTTTTTGGTAGCTCGACTAGTCCCCAGCAAGTCGCTAATGATGAAAGCAGCTCGCACTGCTGGATTAGGCGTGGAAGGAGCCCCCTGCAAAGGGCGCTGTCGTGCTTTCCTGCCTTTCCTTCCTTGCTGCGCAGCGTGATTGCCGTGTGCTTCAGTGGCAACATCAACGCGCCCACCGCCGAGAAGCAGGGCGGCGACCTGCTCATCACCATCACTGCCGACGACAAGCACACCATCCACCTGTGGAAGTGGATGAACTACGGCAACAAGTTCTACAAAGCACGCAACATCCCAGGTGCGCAGGAAATGGCTGCTGCTGGTGCTGGTGCTGATGGACCACTGAAAATGGATCACATCCTCGTGTCCTGTCCAGCAGCACCATGGCACCTGTCGAGAACGCTATGCAAGCACGGTGGTGGTGGTGCCGCAGGTTGGTACTACGGGCCTGACAAGAAGCTGAGCGCCGTCAAGAACCACGGGGGCACCTTTGTCAACTGCGAGAGCAAGGACGAGGAGGGCAAGGAGAAGCCGTGGCTGCACCAGTACTCTGACGACGAGGTGCGCGGATGGACCAGGGAGCCAGAGAGCATTTGCCTTGCTTGCATGGGTGTGTAATCATGCCTCGCCCACAGCCGGATGCCTGTTGCCTTGGCACGGGGGCCTCGCGCACCTGCCAGCTGGCGTGCAGCCAAGCGGATCGCCGCACTCTGAGCGTGGTGGCGGATGGCGGCGTGGGTGGTCCCGGGTTGTGTGCGCGCGCAGGCCTACACGCTGTACAAGCAGTTCAAGGACAAGGACAACGGGCAGCCCAACCACCCTCTCATCGACCGCATGGCCAACAAGCAGAACCGCATCGTGGCGGACTGGGAGTACGGCTACATGGGCTCGCAGCTGCCGCTGACGGGCAACGACGGGTCCTTCACCAAAATCATGGAGTACCCCGGTTGCAACGGCACGCCACCCATGATCTATGGAGCTGCGTGGAACCCGCTCCGGCCCCAGGTGAGCGATTCGTGGAAGCTTACCTTGGCGCACACGCTGTCAGCGAGGCTTACTCTTTGCACACACACATGGTTGAGCCATCAGCCACCTGGACCAGCGGCATGTGCTGGCCGCTTGATGTGCGCGCAGGACGGCCGTCGCGGATCCGAGTTTTGCACCTACGGCGTCAAGCACCTCAAGGCGTGGATCGTCAACGACCAGGACCAGTGGCAGGGCGCGTCGGGCAGCTTCGGCACCGCCAACATCGAGAACGTGCTGAGCGCCGCGTACGTGCCGGCGCTGCACTACATGGCCGCGCCGGGTGACTCGTGCATCCTGACGGGCTTCGCCTCGGGCCAGATCGGGCTGTGGGTGCCGCCTTACCCGACGCGCGCCGGGTCGGTGTACACGCTGGTGAAGAGGATCGCGGCGCACGGGCCCGGCGTGCAGAAGACGCTCAACGACGGCACGCAGCAGTACCAGGGCGTGCGCGTGATCCGCCTGCGCGCCGACCCTAACGGCAAGGAGAACACGGGACGCGTCGTCATCACCGGCGGCAGCGACGGCAGCGTGCTCACGTGGGACCTGGCGCCCGTGACCGGGACCTTCAAGGTGCGGGGAGAGCGGCACCCTGCGGGTGGGGCACTCGCGCGCGCACGGCCAAGCATCGCCTGGAGAAGTGCTCGCTGGAGAAGTGTGCCGGCCCGTTCCGTTGCGTGCTGTGAGCGCAGGACGGCACGCCCAAGCGCGGCGTGGAGCTGGTGGGGCGCGGCACGGACGAGCTCGAGACCAAGGGCCCCAACCGCTTCGTGCTGCAGGGCATCGTGACGCCGTACGAGAACCCGGCGCCGCCCAGCCTCACAGCCCTGGACTGCCACCCGGTGCGTGCGCTGCTCTGGATTGTCCTGGCCAGCTGCTCGCCTGCGCGATCCACCGCTTCCTTGCCCCCCCACCCGCCTTGACGATTCTCCCTCTCGCATGTGTGCGCCGCTTCGCTCCGCAGTCCAAGCCGGCGGAGTTCATCGCGGGCACGGACTCGTGCGACATCTGGGAGGTGGACGAGTGCCCCCGCATCCTCGTCGAAGGCCACGAGGATGACGCGTGCCACGCCGCCACCCACCCCACCGAGCCACATATCTTCGCCACGGGCGCCAAGTCCGGCCGCCTGCGCGTCTGGGACATGCGCAAGCACGACGTGGTTCGCGCCGCGTCGCTCGGCTTCCCCATCGCCGGCATCGACTTTTCCAACGAGACCTACCTCAGCCCCGCCACCGGCCAGCGGTCCTACCACCTCGCGCTGGGCAGCGCCGGAGGGTACAACGTGCCGGACCAGCACCGCGTGGTGGTGGTGGACGCGGACACGCTGCGGCCGCTCAAGATGCTGCAGGAGCCCACGGCGCAGGTGGACGAGATCGAGTACTCGCCCGCCGGAGGTCCCGGCATCCTCGCGGTCGGCGGGCGCGACATGGCCATCTACCTGTACAACTGCAACGCCGACTACGCATTCATCGCCAAGTGAGCGCGAGGTTGCGTGCCTTGGGTCGGCGCATCGTGCCCTGACCGGCACCACCGCCGCAACGGCACGAGCCTGGGACCCCGGCTCCTGTGCCGTGTGCAGGTGCTCAGGGCACAGCGGCAACATTGAAAACATCGACTGGTCCCTGCCCATCAGCCTGCCAGGGTCACGGCTCCACGGCGCCATGATCATGCAGGCGTCGGACGCGTCAGGCAACCTGCTCACGTGGAGCGGCAAGTCAGGTGCGTGGAAAGCGCGCCGTGTCTTGGAGCAGGCGCTAGGGCAAGCTGTGACTGCCAAGGCTGCCGTTGAGACTGCGCCACAGCACGGCACTTGACCGCTACCGCCACCTGCCGTGTGGTGGCTCTCTGCTTCCGCAGGCAAGAAGATCCCGTACAACCAGCGTGACGCGCCGTGGGCGACCTTCACGTGCAAGTTGGGCTTCCCCGTCATGGGCATCTGGCAGGACGACTCGGACCGCTCGGACATCAACTCGGTGTGCCGCTCCAACCGTGGCGCGCCAAAGCTCGTCATCCCCCCAGGCACTGACATCTCGGTGCGTGGCCCCGCCTTCCGCCTCCTCACATGCACCGTCCCTCACGCACGCAGGCAATCACGAGCACGCCGGTCAGCAAGAGCTTGGTGTTTGCGTGCTGCGCTGCCCCTGTGCAGAAGCTGTCGGCGTCAGACATGATTGCGTGCGTGTACCAGCCCACCGAGGAGGAGTGCGCCGACGGCGTGCCTACCTGCGGGTACCTGGTGACGGGCGACGACTTTTCCACCGTGCGGCTCTTCAACTACCCGGTGGTGTGGGACGACGCACCCTACAAGGCGTTCAGGTGCGGCCCGTGCTTCTGGAAACGACGCAGTTTTGGCCAACTCAGCCTTGCTCCTGTCGTGGCGCGCTGGACACACCCTGTATACCGGCACATGAATGTGGGGTGTGCGCCTTACAGGGGCCATGCCAGCCACATCATGACTGTGCGGTTCAACGCCGACGACCGCTACGTCATCAGCCTGGGCGGGCACGACCGCGGCATCTTCCAGTGGCGCACGTGCGGCGTGGCGGCGGAGGACGCGGACGAGGACAGGGTGAGCAGCGCAACTGCGTGGGTAATCCCAGTGTGTGTGGGACAGGGCGCCCGCGCCAACTGGACGTGGGCCATGCCCACGCGCTGCGCTGCGGGGCCAGGCCACATCGCTGACATCATGCCTGATGCTCTGGTGGTGCTGCTGCAGAAAATCCTGGCTGCCTGGCGCACGGCCATCAAGCGGCGCGGCGAGAAGGAGAGCGTGCTGGAGCCCAACCCCGGAGTGGAGTGGGTGGCGCTGGACGACCAAGGCAAGAACTTTGGCCCACGCGCCGTCAAGGAGAAGGTGCAGGAGGAGGAGCAGCAGCTGGAGGAGCTGCGCACCATCAGCAAGCTGCAGGGAGGTCTCAGCCCAGAGATGCTGGCGGCCTTTGGAAACGCGGAGGACGGCCCCGTGTCGCCCGGAAGGATGAGCCTGACCTCCGGCGGCGCTGCGCTGGCCAGGCTCGCCACCTTCAAGCGTGCCTGAGCATTGCTCTGTCTTGCCCATGGGCGCTTCGCTTCCACCTGTACAGCTCTACGGCATCCGCGTCCTGCTGTGCGCCTGGCCCCGCTCCGGGCACGCACATTTGCAAGCCTGATGCCACTGCCACCTGTCATGAGCACAAGGTCTTATCAGCTCTCTACTGCGGTGTGCGCGAGCCGCATTGCTCCCTGTCACGCCATGGAAGGGAGATTTATGGGTGGTCGAGGAGGAGATCCTTGGCGCAGCGCCAAGAACGGGCAGTAGAGGGCCAGTAGCTCGCGTTGGAGGGATGGCGCAGCGACCGTGAGGCAGCAGGAGCGGCGCGAGAGGAGGGTGCCTTTTTCGGGCCGACCGCTGCACCCCGTCATTGGGAATGCAGGGCCCGATGGCATCGATGCAGCAGCTGCCGCCGAAGGGCGCGCCCGGTGTGCCAGCGCGCCCTGGATCGCAGGTGCGAAGATTTGGCCGTGACCCTGGGCAGGTGCAGAGACGAGTGCGAAGCGGGAGCGAGCGGGCAGGGGCAGCGCGTTCACGACCTGCACGCGCGAGCCCTGCTCGCGGATCGCTCATTCCCTGCGGAGCGCGTTGCCTTGTGTGCCTCGCAGCCGTCGACGGCTCGACCTGCACTGGCCCCAGGCAACGCGGGGCAGCGCGCAGCGGCAAGCGGCGAACGCAGCGCCACCAGGCCCAGCAGCGCCAATGCCAGGCCGGGCCCCCTGCTCGACGCCGGCCTCACCCAAAGGCGCTCGTCCGATGGCGTGGCGATGGAACAGAGCAATCTGCTGCAGCACCAGCACGGCGGCAGCAGGCGTGCACCGCAGCAGCAACAAGGCTCTCTTCAAGGCAGTGGCAGCCTGCCGCCGGCCGGCTCGTGGAGCGCGCCTATCCAGTTGCACGGGCACGGCGCCATGGAGCTCCACCCGCAGCCAGAGCTGCAGCAGCAGGGCAGCTCAGACGACGAGCTGGACCTGCCATACACGTTGGACAGCACGCTGAGCATGCAGCAGTGCATGCTCGCCGGCGACGCCGCCACCGCCTGGCAACTGGCCCAGCAGCAAGCGCCGGAACGCAGCCTACCGCTGCAGCCGGTGCTGGACCCAGTACCACCACCACCACCACAGCAGCAGCAGCAGCAGCAGCACCTGCAGGAGGGCAATGGCAGCAGGGCGCAACGGCGCTCCTTCAAGACCATGCCCTCGACGGCCCGCTCCTTCCACGCACCCAGCAATCAGCAACAGCAACAGCAGCAACACACGCCCGAGGCAGCGCAACCCCAGCAACCGCACCAGCAGCACGCACACCAGCAGCACCAAGGGCATCGACAACTACACAGGATCCCTGCACATCACCAATCCCGCGGGCCGCACGTCGGCAGCGCTGCGTACGGGCAGTCACTGGACCCACGTGTGCTGACGCGCCGGCTCACGCAGTGCAGCAGCGTGCAGGCGCTGGAGCAGGTGTGCCGTCAGCACTTGTCAGAACTCAACCACCTGCACGTGGCGTGCGCCACCAACCGCCTGGCAAAGTGTGCCAGCGGCGGCACGGGGGTGGTGCCGGACGGGGGCGCGGGCAGCGCCGCTAGTGATGTCAGCATGGAGCAGCATACGGCGAGGCCAGGCAGCAGACAGCAGGGCGGCGGCGGCGGCGGCGGCGGGGCAGCACAGCAGCAAGCGCCGCGCGAGCAGGTGCACGCCTTGATGTTGGAGCTGGAGCGACTCTGGGTGCACAGCCTCCCTCAGTACAGCGCCAGGGAGGTGCGTTACAATTGCCTGTGTGTCGCGCTGTCTGCCCGCATGTGGGTGGTTTGGCATGAATTGTGGGCAGGTGCGTCCAAACCTGTGCACGCTGCCGGTCAGGTGTGCGCATGATGCGCCCAGCACCACCTCCCAGCACCACCTCCCCAGCTTACACGCATGTGGATCCTGCACCTGCTAAAACCCTGTTGTTGCCGCAGGTGGCCAACGCTCTGTGGAGCTGGGCCAAGGTCGGCTACCAGCCCCAGCCCGGCACCCTGCACGCCGTCTTTGCCACCATCACCTCGCACCGTGGCGCCCTGCTGCGCGACGCGCGCGCCTGCACGCCCCAGGCGCTGGCAAACATGGCCTGGGGGCTGTGCGGGCTGGCGGGCTGCTCACCCGACCAGAGCGCCGTGTGGCAGTGCGTGCGGGAGGCAGCCACCGAGGCTCTGCAGCGTCACCGCGCGCAGGCACACCAAGCGCCCGTCCTGCCGCCAGCCAGGGCAGCTGCTGGCGCACCAGCGGCGGCGCCTGAGCAGCCCCAGCACGGGCATGTGCAGGAGCAGCAGCGGCACCGGCAGTGGCAGCGGCGCGAGGGGCCGTATGGGGGGGAGGCGGGGCGCTTCACGCCGTTTGACTTTGCCAGCCTGGCGTGGTCGCTGGCCACGTCGCAGCAGGGCACCCGGGAGCTCTACACGCTGCTCATGGATGCGTCAGAGGTGAGGCTGGTTGGAGGTGGGGCGGGGCGGTGGTCGTGGTGCCGCATACGGGCCAGGCACCGGTTGGATGTATGTGGGGTGCGCAGAAGTCGAGTGTGGTGGTAAGAGGCAGAGGTGTTGGGCGTGCATTGCCGGGCCCTCTCAGACCACCGCCTGCATGCTGCCGTATGCACATGGCATACCGGTATGCACAACTCATGTGGTCACGCCTGCCCTCACACGCCTGTGACTGTGTGCCCGCCCGCCTGCAGCCGTGCCTGGCCGAGTTCCTCGCCATGGACCTGGCCAACATGCTGTGGGCGCTGTCCACGGCGCAGTGCGCGCGGCGCAGCTACGTGCAGGCGGCCGCGCAGGCGGTGGCCAGGCGCG
>QAXK01009772.1:0-10243 GCA_004335735.1 Chlorella sp. KRBP | reverse complement strand
GGCATGGGCACAGGCTTTGGCACTGGCTCTGCTGCACCCTGGTCTGGTGACCACTCCATCAAGGAGATCTCAGGCCTGTTCAGTGACACACACAGCAGCCTGGACATTGGGACACTGGGCACTGAGGAGCAGCAGCTGCTGGTGGAGGCAGCCACCCAGGTGAGGTGGTTCACTGTTGGACTGGTTTAGGGACTTTTGTGAGCCTATTTTGAGTACAGAAACATGCGTGCATGCACTGTTATGGCATTGGCATACAAGCAGTCCCCTTTGTGAGAGGAAGCAGTTCTGCTTCAGATGGCATTGAGGTTGGAGTGGAGGACTTAAATGCGCATTTCAGCAAGGTCAAGCAGCTCTGGATGCAAAAGGCAGTCATAAATATGCGCCTGGGGTGCTGGTGGGTTACCACATGTGCATGCATGAGGCAGTGCAGCCCTTAGAAGCTATGACATCATCATGCCATGCATGAGTCATGTGATGGCGTCATCTGGCAGGTGTCCCACAGCCATATACAATGCACTTGCCCACCTCGCACAACATTCTGCTTCTGTTTTCTTCCTTCTCTTGCTTTTTTTGTGCCTGCTGTCTACCTTTGTTTGTTTTAACCAGGCTGGTCTTTCTGCTGAGCGCCTTGGCAGTTCCAGCAGCAGCAGCGGTGGTGGCATGTCCAGCTGGGTGGCCTCAATGTCTGCTGCCTGGCGGCACCTGGGTGTGGCCTCAGCAAAGGGGCCACTGGAGGGCACATCTACTAAGGAGATCAAGGACAACATCACATTTGAGGTGGGGGCTATATCATACATGGCATGTAGCGCTTGCAGGCTGCAAGAGGACAGCGCGTCAGTTGTCTTCTCAGGGATGTGGGGTGGAGGATCCATGTGAATGGGGCTCGGGGAGTGTCCAGCAGCCAATGTTGTTGTCTTGATAAACTTGCCAGCCTAAAAAACCAGCATGCTTGAGCAACCTGGGCTACCCTGCGCTGTGCATTTCTGCACTGCCGATGCAGCCGATAGTTTCTTGTGCTGTGCTGCATTCTCACCTGTCTGGTGGGTCTGCATCTGCATCAGCCTGCTCCATGATGTCTGCAAAGCCCCACCATAGTCTGCGGTTGTGGGCCTCGATCCTTTGTGCTGTGCTGTGTTGTGCTGTGTGCAGAGCCCCACCCAGGATGCTGTGATAGACCCAGTGAGGGGTGTGACTCTGAAGGAGGGGCACTCCCCAGGGCACAAGATCCAGATGAGGACGGGCGAGCAGGTGCGCACAGGACGCCACGCCTCACTGCCGCAGTGACTTGCATGCAGTCGGTGAAGTGCACCTTGTGCCATGCAGCACATGGATGCCATCAGTGATAAAAATGCATGTGTGGGTCCTGTGCTGCTGAAACCCCCTGACACAGCCCCCTAAAATCCCGAGTTCAAGTCCAAGGCTGAGCGCCTGGTCGAGTCCAAAGCTATTAATTTGGAATAGCACTTGTGTGAATACTGTCTCTGCAAACCCTGTGCTGCAGATCCCCCCTGACACAGACCCGTCAGACACCGAGTTCTTCAAATCCAAGGTTGAGCGCCTGGGCAAGGTCATGAAGGACACCCTCACCACCAGCAGCCAGGAGGCAGCAGCAGACCCAACCAACCTCAAGGGCAAGAGCAGCGACAACAAGCCAGACGGCCTGGCGGTGAGCTGATGAACTTTTCCACAGCTGGATTTGGTTTGCCCGTTTTGAGTTATGATTTAGCAGAATGCTTGAGCCCTTTGCAGTTGCAATAATGCAGCCTGAAGCCGAAGGCCGGACCTTCCTGAGTTGTGATGTGTTCCCGAAGACCTGAATGCAGGTGCGCTGTCGTATGACTGCTTGACAAGCTGAGTGAACACTACCCTACTCCTGCTGCTGCCGCCACCACCACCACTGCTGCTGCCGCTGCCACCACCCTCACCGTTGCCGCTGCTGTTGCCCTGCAGGAGTTCACGAAGCATGAGGCGGAGGTGGCTGGCAACAAGTTGGCGCATGCCCCCGAGGCTGCTGCGTCTGCCCTGGGCACTGCTGGCGAGGTCATAAGTGGCGTGGCTGGAAATGTGGTGGACAAGGTGTGCTCAAGCTGCTGTCAAGCTGCAGGCATCTCCTATTGCCAGTCTGACACAATGCACAGACACTTACACACTGCACAGGCCCTTGGTGGTGAGCACGGGCTGATGTTTGTACGATGCGGCAGCTTGCCTGCGCTATGAGTGTGTTGTGTCAGCCTGACGCAGGTCGAATGCATGCAATGTGCAAACGCACTTGTGACAAGGGGTGCACCATGCTCGGAATTGTACCCTGCGGCAAGCCAGGCAGCCAATGCACACAGAGGTGTCTGTACATGATGGTATCTGGGTGAAGCTGGTGTTCAGGTGTGACCCTGGCTGCTGTATGGTGTGTCTGCTGCTGTATGTTGCCCCACACAGGCCAAGGAGCTGGGGCACAACCTGGCTCAGGGTGACTTCATGAGCCCTGAGGAGCGCACAGCAAAGTCACAGGTGGGCACTTGCATGCAAACTTGAACATGTGCTGCTAGTGGTTGGTCTACTGGAACGATGGCAGGTGGCATTGTTCATATTGACCCAGCTTCAGGACAGCATGCAAAAGGGAATGCATCGCTTGTTTTGCCACACTTCATCGTGCTGCATGGCAATGCGCAATGCAAGTTTCTGGTACTGCTGCCACCAAATCAGAAGCAGTTCTGGACCCCAGGCGCATGCCATGTTGTTGAACAAAGAATGCATGAGGGCGGCGGGAGCTCACAATGTGTGTTGTGTCCTGTGCAACACACACCCCACCCCTCCACAGGCTGCTGTGGACAGGCTCCAGGCCAAGATGGACCAGATGGGACCCCTGGCAACTGACCACAGGGCAGTGCAGGTAGGGGCCTTTGTTTGTGTGGGCAAGGTGGATACCTCAGGAGTTCCTGGCCACAATGCAGGTGTGCATTCGTATTGGAAGTATGTAGTAGCATAGCCTTGTCTTGTCATTTTGGGGGTTAGAATGATCATGGCCCTGTTGTGCTGCTTGTGCTCTGCTGTGTACTGCTGCAACGTGCACAGGAGCTGCAGGAGGAGCGTATGGCTGCCATTGGTGACCCAGCACACAAGAGGGACACGCTGGGCGACAAGGTGAGCGGTGTGTGCATAGTCAGAGCCAAGAATCAACCTGCTTCAGGGCCCTGGTGAACTTGTCTGGTTGTGCATCAAGCAAGGTATAGTGTGGTTATGTGGGTTTCGACCAGCCCTGCTGTCATGCAGGCAACGCAAGATGTTCAGTCCTGCCAGTGCTGCTTGTCACCACACGCAATTGGTACTGCCTCTGCCACATGGCGTACTGCCACTGCGCTGCTGTGTCCCGTTGCTGCAGGTCATTGGGCCCATGGTCAGCGATGCCAGTGACCCCACACACGCCAAGGAGCTGGCTGCGTGAGTACCACACCTGGCATTACACCTACTCAAGCTGCTGGCATGGCTGTGTGCTGTGCAAGTTGACGTGCATTGCGGGCATTGCCTGTATTGTGTGTTGCTGACATAGGTTTCATCATTCAAGGTCTCAGAGACGCCACATATCATCAGCATGCGGTGCTTTGCTGTCAAATAGACAGACCATGTTGCCAGGTCTGAGTACACTGGTGCTGTCCCACACCCCTGCATGTAGGTCCTACAACGAGTGGAAGCAGGAGAAGGAGCACGGCACAACTGCCACAGATGCCAGTGCTGCCGGCAGCAGCAGCGCCACAAGTGGCAGCAGTGCTGGTGATGCTGTGCGTGGTGCTGCACAGGAGGCTGCTGACACAGCCCGCTCAGCCAAGGATGTGGTCAAGATGGAGGGCCAGGCAGCAGGTAGGTCCTGCTTGAGTAGAGCTGTCGCATTCACTTTTGTTGCCACTCAGGTGTGATTGGTCTTCTGGACCGGCAGGGTGTCCTGTGCATCAAATATGTCAAGTCCACACCGCAGACACAGTCTGCACAACCACGCCTCTGTGACAGGATGTCAGGCTGACTGTCATGTATGTTTACGGGTCACTTATACAATCTGCTGCTTGCTGCTGTCGCTATGTTTGTTGCGTCTGTCCCCTGCAGGCCAGGGCATGCAGTCAGCAGCAGACAAGGCGGGGTCTGCAATGGGGGGTGCTGTGGAGTCTGCCAAGGACACAGTCAAGGGCCTGGCGGCTGAGGCTGCCGACACTGCACACGCTGCAGGTGCGTTCATTTTTCCACAAGCCACGGGCTGGAACACAGGCTAGAATGACCAATGCTGAGCTGTTCTTGCACATGGGGCTCCATGCTGTGCCTGGCACCTGGCACTGACAGTGAATCCGTTGAGCCACTCCATTGTGGTTGCATACATAATGCGGGAGCCTTTGCTTGCGTGTTACACAGTCCTATCCATTGGGAAGTTGCTCTGGACAATGCTTGTTATACCTGCTTCTTGTTTTCAACCATGTCCTGCCAGGCGAGGTGGTCTCCATGGAGACCTCAGCAGCAGCAGACGCTGTCAGGGGCACAGCAGACCAGGCCTCCTCACGCACCAAGTCTGCAGCACACAGCGCACAGGACAGTACCCGCCAGGCTGCTGACTCAGCCAAGAACGCAGCAGACAAGGCCTATAGCAGTGTGACAGACACAGCAGCACGCGCGCGCGACTCCGCTGCGGACGCAGCGCACCGCACAGGCGACAGCGTGTCTGACGCAGCTGCCCGCACCCGCGATGCAGCCAAGGATACAGCAGACAGGGCTGGCGACAGGGTGAATGAGGCAGCAGGTACCACCAAGGACACAGCTAGCAGGGCCGTGGAGGGCGTGAAGGACATGGTGCAGCGTGCAGGGAAGACAGTGCAGGGCGGAGTGGACGCTGTGGCTGAGGGCACTGGCTATGTGGCTGGTGCTGGGGCTGAGACCATGACGGAGGCCCAGGAGGCTGCTGCTCGTGCAGGAGAGAAGGGTGAGTGAGTTCAGCAGTCGCACTGCTGTCTCGCAAGCTGTCATTGATATGCCAGTGCCACGCTGACAGCGCTTGGCAGGCCTTGTGTGTGGACCCAGAGTTCCGCCTTGCGGTGACACCCCCACCCTCTGCATGGCGCAAAATACAATAGTGGTATGCTTCAAATCAGCAGCAATCAGGCACTGCCTGGCGGGTGGCCCGCCAAGACATCTCGAGACTGCCCCAATCCCTCTCAACACACCCGCTCTTGCTGTGTCCTGCCTGGTGCCTCGCCTTGTGTCCCAGCTGGTGCTGCAGCAGGTGGTGTGCTGTCATATGTGGGTGAGGCTGCCAAGGGCCTCCTGGGTGCACTGCTGGGGCCCTTTGAGCGGGAGGGTGCCTTTGATGAGTCAACAGCAGCACTGACTGGTGAGTTACCAACTCAGTGTGACCGGAAGGGGTTCTGGTGACATGCCACATGACTGTTGGTTTGAGTAGCATGCCGTCGCGTCAGCATATCAACAGGTTTGCGCAAGCTTATGGCTGCAAGTCATGACTGCATGCACAAAACTAGTGTGACATTTAAAACAAAGCAGATACTCTCACAAACATTTTTGCCCACAGCAAAAAAACGCATGCCCACACGTCATCAGAAGCCCCAAGCATGCTTGCTGAGTTACTCTGAAACTGCATGCTCTTGCCCCCACTCCACCTCCCTGACTTACCATCCCCACCCATAGGCCCTCCCACCAACTTTGACCCAGTTGGTGCAGAGCAGGTGTCAGGTGCAGGCATGTCCACCCCCCAGGCCCCCGCTGCCACTGCAGCCGGCATTAGCACCCCCACAACAGCAGGCCAGCGCGCTCCAGTGTCCCGCAGCACTGCTGCTGCGCCTGCGGGCTCTGATGCAGATTCAGAGCTGGCTGCCAGGGCCCGTGACAGCAAGGAGGGTGTGAAGCAGGGGCTGCGCAACACACAGGAGGGCATCAAGGAGACTGTGTATGAAACCAAGGAGCAGATCAAGGCGCGCGTGCAGGTGAGGGTATTGATATATCTGACCTAGGGCTTCAAACCCTAGTGTCTTTGGAAGGCAGCCATGGCTGTTGATGCTGCTATGGAAGTATGCTTGTACTATGGTGAGATGACTTTGCAGGAGGTGAATGCTGTGAGATGAGTGCTCATGACCAGCTGACAGGACTGCTGTACCAAATGCAGGCACAACTGGCAGCCACGCTTGATCCAAGTCCATGGCTGACTCAGCACACCTGTGGCACATCTGTACTGCTGCCTTATCATGCCCACAACATTGTGTTGCACATGTGCTGGCTGGTGCTGCAGGCTGGCATCGACGACACTGCTAAGGCTGCTGGCCTGGCTGCTGGGCACCTGGAGAGCACAGTGGACGCTGCCAAGCAGCAGGTATGGTGGTGTTCTCGACTTGTCTCACTGAAATTCAAACCGTAGTACATGAATAATTACGTATTATGCACTTGTAGCCTACATTTGGAATGCCATGACGCTATCTTGGATGCCATCAGATGCTGTTTGCTTGCTGCTTGAGACGGTCTTCAATGATGCTGGCAGCTGCTGCGATGGTGTGTGTACTGACACCCAGTTCTCCTCTCTTTTCCTGCTCCGTCCTGCTGCTGTTGCTGCTGCTGCTGCTGCAATTTGCTGCCGTGGAGAACAAGATTGCTGCTGCCACTGAGGAGATTCAGGTGCCACCTGCAGAGATCCCCACCAACACTCAGGAGCTGCTGAGGCAGAGGCAGGCACAGCTGCAGCCGCGGTAAGCAGCCTTCCCAAGCGATGCACACATGTGTGGGATGCACATGTCCCCAGGAGCCCTCACTGCTGTTCAGGCAGAGGCAGGCACATGTACAGCTGTGCAGCCGTAAGCAGCCATCTGAAGCAATGCACACATTGTTAGTGTTGCGTGTGTGCTTCTAGGCAGAGGCAGGCACGGCTGCAGCAGTGAGGGATCCATTGTGTATATGTGTGATGGTTACATCATTTGAGTGCGGATTCAGGTTACATGCTATTATGCAAGCTGTACATCAGGGATGCTGCAGTGCACAAGGTGTGGGAGTTTGATTTGATAAGTCAGCAACCAGCCTGTTTGCACAGCAGTGAGGTGTGAGTTAGAGAGTTGGCTGTTGCTTGTGTTGCAGGACAGCAGTGGTGCATGCTGCCTGGCAGGCGCAAACTGTTGGGTTGCATTTGTACATTTGTATTGAACAGGAGGGTTGACAAGTTGCTCAGTTGATTGTTGTAACAGTCTTACTGCATTTGCTGTCAACAGTCCCCTTGCCAGTCAACTACGCAAGTGACGTGCATTGTGCACTGTTAGCATAACAGGAAGGTGTGATCAAACCTGTTCGAACAGTAGTGCTCCACAATCTTGCTACTAGCTCACTGTCTGATAGTATGTCAGATGCAGCTCGAATGTGCATACTGCATTTCAAGCTGCAGCCTCAAGAACTGCCTGTCTAGCCCAAGGAATGGGTGTCAGGCATCACAAACTCACCAAGCATAGAATGGCAGGTGACACCACTCTATAACAGTCAGCTCAAATTCAACAAATCTGTTACAGATTCAAAAGATCCAGTTACACAGCGCCTGCCAACTGGGTCTCTATCAGCAGTCACTGCCTCCCGATACTGTGTCCTATAACAACCCAGCACACTTGGTGTATACCACCACTGCTACTGCCTACGTGCATGCTGCCCTGACCACACACCGATAGCCCACCGCTGCAGTTCCCCCTCACAGAGCTCAACAGCTGCCGCAGCATCAGCAGCAGCACTGCTGGTTGTGTGCTCCGATGGTGCCAACTGGTGCCCTGCTGTGCTGGCGCCGGTGCTGCTGCTGCTGTTGCCGGTGGACAGGAAGGCCTGGCCATGGACGCTGCTGCTGCTGCTTTTTGAGGGCTGGTCTGCTGCACCTGCAGCAAAGGCAGCCCATTTGGCTGGCAGCCGCAACGGCCGTACTGCAGGCGTCTGAGGGTCCTGCGAGCGCCCGTGCTGCTCTGTCTCCTGCTGCTGCTTCTGCTGCTGGGCTTCAACATGAAGGCCCACTGCTGGGGCTGCGCCCCTTGCCAGGCGTTCTAGCCAAGTGGCAATATGACCCTTGATGCGGTTCACAGGGATATGCAGGGGCAGAGGCTGGGAGCCGTCCTGCACTGCGGCCCGCACTGCAGCGTCAGGCAGGCCACCAGACAGCCCATCTTCTTGCTCACCCTCCTCAGCATCGTCCCCATCCCGGCTGTCTCCTGCTGCTGCAGTATCTGCTGCTGTAGGTGTTTGTGAGCTGCTGTCAGCTGCGCTGATGGTGCTGCTGTCGGCAGTGCCCACGTGGCTGCTGCTGTCCGCCTTGCCTTTTCCCTTGGCTATGCCACGGACGCCCTCACACAGCTGCTTGGCTGTGAACCAGCCCAGGGCGTCAATGCCCTGTGCTTCTGGATGCACCATGCCAGCTGAAGGTGACAGGAAGGACAAGGCGGGGCACTTGTCATTGGGTGTCATGGATTAGTAAGTGAGTGAGTAAGCTGCACGAGAGCAAGAAATTGGCAACGACAAGAGTGGCGTCGCTCGCCCAGGTGGAGCTGGGCGATACCAGCACATGGTATGTGGATGCCAGTTACATTTGCGTCGTGAACAGAAGCAGAGTCAACAATGCACAGGTTGACAAACAGGGACCTGGGGATGCTGTTGGCTAGCTGCTTGCAGAACCCTGATCAAACTGACTGTTTGCAAAACACAAAACTTGATAATCCCCTCAACAATTGAGGCTTTATGGTACTCACCTGCCAGGCGCTGCTCCATCAAGGAGGGCAGCTGCTCTGCCCCTATGTACCGCATGAAGTACACAGCCATCTTGGCGTCTGGGCTGTACAACACGGGGCAGTATGGCAGTACGGCACTGCTGTCGGCTGCGGGGATGAGGCCGTGGGTCTCCTCTTCCAACTCCCTTGCAGCTGTGTCCTCTGGGTGACCACTCCTGTCCACACTGTGTATCACCTTGCCTGTGGGGTGGGTTGATGTGTGTGGTGTGGTGTGTGATATGTGTGTGGGACGGGCAGCAGCATGGGCAGGGGCGGCAGCGGACAGCATAGGGGCAGCGCGTGAGGACGATACTCCGATACAGCATTACCATGACATCACACAAGCAGTTGTGGGCGGAGGGTTTGAAGACACAGCTCTGACAAAAGTGCAATCATGTGTGCAGTTGGGCATTTGGGCAGCTGCAATACAAGGGGTGGGGGACCTGTAACGTGCCATACTGCAAATGAACACAGCACGGTGCAACATGCAGTGAGCCTGTCATGTAGCACAGTCATTCTGAATGTGAGGCTCACCGGCTGGAAGGTTCCAGACACCCTTCCGCTCATGCACCAGCAGCAGCCTGGGCTCTCCGTTGGGTCCGTCAAAGTCGTACACCACCACGCCTGCAGGAAAAGATGGGCATGTCACACATCAGTCATTCGTCATGCTCACAGATCTCAACGCCTCAGCGATGCATGAGAACTGAAACCAAGAATGGAAGGGATTGGGATGGTGCTGCTTGCAGGGGGCACAGAAACTGTTCCTGCCTGTTTTTCTGCCATTGACAGTGGCCTACTGCACTGCTGCAAGATGACATGGACTTGCCAACTGTGGCTCAGCATTGGATCCGAGTAATCCAGCGACAAATGGTGCCCAGCTGTACAAACAACAGCCACTGGTTGCTTGCTGTGAGGGAGCAAGGTTCACGCAGCCTTCGTTGCTCAGCACTCCCCCAAGCCCTCACCTGCTGCCCTGTAGTGCAGCTTTTCGTCCTCAGGAAGGTCGTAAGTGATGCCAGCAACCTCACGCGGCTTCTGCTGGTCAGACCCTCTGCTGCTGCCCGGCATGCTGCTGTGCTGCTGCCATGATTCCGCTGATTCTGCTGGGCCAGGCGTCAACCCCTGCGCGGATTGCATGGCTGCCACCGCCGCCGCTGCTGCTTCAGCAGCTGCGGCAACATCTGCAGAATCGATCACTGTCTGCGGCAGCTTCTTCTGCTGCTGCTGCCGCGCTAGCAGCTGGGGTTTGGGCAGCTCGAAAGCAGCAGGAGACGTCGCTGTAGGGTGTGGTTTGTCCTTCTTGGGCCGAGGCTGCTGTTTGGCTTGCTGCTGCTGCTTCTGCTGCAGTTGCTGCTTTGACTGCTGCTGTTCGTTCTTCTTCTGTCGCTGTTGCTGCTGCTGTTGCTGTTTCGGTTGCTGCTGCTGCTCCTGTGGCTGGTTTGGTTGCTGCTGCTGCTGCTGCTGCTCTTGCTGTTTCTGCTGTTGCT
>QAXK01009770.1:0-10913 GCA_004335735.1 Chlorella sp. KRBP | reverse complement strand
GGGGTGGGGCGAGGGGAGGGGAGGGGAGGGCCTGCTGGCGGCCGGTCGATGCAGGGCCTGGTTGTGCACACTTGTGGGTTCACAAGTTGCCGCGTCGCCGAGCTGGGTGTCGCTGCATCATCATCGTTACTTGGTTATTCGAGTTCACCACCAGGTGTCGTGTCATCATCATCATCATTGCATGGCGTTCACGACAGGTGTCGTGTCTCCCATGCGACGTGTACGTACATGCGGTGCGTGCGTGCAGGCACGTGGGGCCCCAACCTGCCGTTCTTCAAGGCCAGGTTCGCCTCCCCCAGCTCCAAGCCCTACCTGGAGAACCTGTACTTCACCCTGCTCTTCGTGCTCAGGGCGGTCACCAAGGTGCGGACAAGAGCACATTGGTCGCGCGCAAACAGGCCGCATCACACGGAAACAGCTGACAGCAAGCACGCATGGTCCACACTGCGCCACCTCAAGGCGAACCGGGAGGCAGTCGGCTGGCAACCCGCCACACATCCCTGGCTCGGTGTCGGTGCACATGGTGGTGCTATTTGTTTTTTTGGGGGGGGGGTGATCATTGCCGAGCCGCAGATGCACGTGCACTCCGTCAAGAGTGCGTGTTGGTTGCTGGCGGGCGCATGTTTCACGAGATGATCTTGGGCCCTTGCACCAGCGTTGCATCTGAGGGCTTGCATGGTCGGCGCGAGACGCAGGCATTGCCGCACAACAGCGTGCGGTGTGCCGGTGGTGCGCAGGCAGGCAAGGCGCTCACGTCGCTGGACTTGACCAGCGGGTGGAGCGAGGAGGACGCGCACAGCACGCAGCAGCTGGTGAGAAGCCGACACCTTGCCGCACCTGCACCTTGGCCCACACATGCTGCGCCAGCCTAGGCACCTGCACCCATGATCCTGCACCCATGATCGGCAGTGGTTGACGGAGGCGTGCGTGAGCCATCGCGCAGGTTGGTTCCTCACGTGTTGAGGTGCTTGTTATTGCCGTGCAGGTGAGCAAGCTGGTCAACCTGCCCGAGCTGCAGGCGGCCTGCCCCACGCCCTTTGACGAGGGCCTGCTGTGGACGGGGCACGACCCGCAACGCCGCGCGGAGCTCAGGCGCAAGCTGCAGGTGTGCGAGGTGCACTGGTGTGCTTGGCTTGGCACGCTGCGGCTGGTGTGAGGCGGGCAGCCGCGCTGGGGCTAGGCGCCTGCAGCGTAGCACTGCAGCACACGTGGCAGCCAGGCTGTATTGCCACTCTTGGCTGGATAGAGTTGGGGACCCTCTAACAGGCACGCCGGATCGGCGTGCGCCTTGCTAGCGGCTGCGTGTCTTGAGCCATAACTTGCCTCCTGGTCATGTGCGTCCCTTATCCACCCATGTCCACGCAGACGGCGTTCCACAACATCACCCGCCTGATGGACTGCGTGGGGTGCGAAAAGTGCAAGATGCACGGCAAGCTCAACGTGCTGGGCATTGCCACGGCGCTTAAGGTGCTCTTCTCCACGGGAACGGACGGGGACGCCGACGAGTACGACGACCCTGTGGTGGCCTTGGACCTCACCAGCACCAGCACTGGTGCGTGGCCTTTGACGTGTGGTTGATCTATGCCAAGTCGGGTGCGCTGCGTCGGTATGGGGTGCCACGGTGTACCCATGGCTGAGGGTGAGCATGTGTGTGTGTGTGTAGCTTGCAAACGGGGGAGCCCAGCCGCAGCAACCAAGGCAGGCATGTGGGATGTGGGTGGGTGCGTCCAGCGTCCAGCTGACAGCTTGCTCACCCGCACCTTGACCTGGTGGCCCCAAAGGTGCAGGGGTGGCCAACGGGGCGTCAGCTGCAGTAGCCATGGCAGCTGACGGTGGTGGTGGCGTGGAGGAGCAGGAGCTGGTGCTGGACCGCAACGAGGCCATCGCGCTGGTCAACTTCATGGCCAAGCTCTCAGACAGCGTGGAGACGGTGCGTGCGCTGTCGCTCAAGGTGGCGGAGCAAGAGGCGCAGCAGCGGCAGCAGCAGCTAGAGCTGGAGCAGCGGCAGCTAGCAGCAGGGGACGCAGCGGATGGCAAGCCGGAGCAGGCGGCGGCGGCGGCGGCGGCGTAACGCCTGTACTGCCGCTCAAATTCCCGTGATTTCGTTGTTTACAGTGCGGTCACCTTGGCAAACAGATTGCTGTTGATCATGGTGGCAGGCGGGGCGTGATATCAGACCTTGAGCTTGGCAAGCACCTCCTGGTTGGAGCTGAGCGGGTTGCGCGCGTCCGCCCTGCAGCAGCAACAGAGCGCAAGGCGCTCCGGTCATCAACAGGGCAGGAGCACACGCGCAGGGCGCCACAGCAGCATGCAGGTCTGCGGGTGGGCGAGTGGCGCTCACGTGGCGAGTGCGTAGGGCGTGGAGCCGTTGGCGTTGACGGCTGCCTTGTTGGCGCCCGCCTCCAGCAGCACCTCAACCAGGTCAGGGCGGCCGTAGCCTGGTCGGGCAAACAGACAGCAGCAGGTGGACAGCACGTCAGGGCGGGGTGACCGACGCGTCGGGAGAGCACCGGCGAGTCGTGAGTGAGAGCAGCAGTGCGGTGTGTCACTGCTAGCTTGATGCACTTGTGCCCCTAGCTCAATGCATAAGGCAGGAGGGGAATGCGGAATGCGAGCCGGACCTCACCTGCTGCGTAGTGCAGTGGGGTGTTGCCCTTGGAGTCCGCCGCCTGAAGCAGCCAGCAAGAGCAGCACATGAACGTGTGGGCGCACCGTGGTGTGGGACTGCGTGGTGTGCTCATAAATTCGCTCCCAACGCTCCCAATAGCGCCAGCCCCACATGCGCACAAGGACCTGCCAGCTATGTGCGTGCCGCGAGCCCGAGGCGATCAGGACTGACCTCGAGCGGCGCCTTCTCGCTCAGGAGCAGGCGCGCAATCTGCGCGTGGTTGTAGCCGGCCGCGTAGTGCAACGGCGTGCGGCCCTCCTTGTCCGCCATGCCCACGTCCTGCGGCAGGCCAAGGTGATTGCGAGCTCCCATGAGTGCATGAGCTCCCATGAGCTTACACGGAAACATGGCGTCACGCGCCTGGGCCACCATGGAACCATGGCCATGTTCCTGGAACTGGGCCAGGAACCATGGCGTCACGCGCCTGGGTGACTCTCCACCCTCAATCGTGGGCTGTGATAGCGCGTCACTTGCTGCCACCCTACGCACCTTGCCAATTGCGATGAAGTCCTCCACCGCCTCCTCATCACCGTACCTGCGTGCGTTCATGTGGGGCTGGCACACGTCAGTAAGCCCTGCTTTCGCTTTGACAGCATTGGGGCCGCGGCTCCAGGTTGCTGCAAGCCTGCAGGACGAAGCGCTCCGCCCTGAACATCACCTCCCTGGCCTGCCCAGTGGGACCAGGACTTTGCTCACTTTGCCGCGTCAAGCAGGTCCTTGACCTCGGGGGCGGCGGGGGCGCTGGGGACGGCGCCCGGTGCTGCCACGCCTTGCTGCGCTGACGCCACGGCTGAGGGCACCACGTCGCCAACCTGCGGCAGCACCCAGCACACGCGCCCAGAGGCACTCTTGGCCGTCCTGGAACAGAAAACCAGTCAGGACTGCTCCTCTGCGGTGGAAGTGCAGGCCAGGAGCAGCTGCTGCGACGCCCCAGCTGAAGCACTTGCCCTGGAGTTGAGCTTGGCCAGGAAGGCCGGGTCGTTGTAGTACTTCATCAGCGCCTGCAGGGAGTCCAGGGCACACGTGGTTTGGGAAAGGTCAGGTACTACGAGGCCAAGGAGCGGCTCGCTTGCTCATGCCCGCTGCGCCACACAGCTTCCCAGCCACCACGCTGTCCCTGGGTCCCTCCCCTGGCCCCTGGTCCTACACAAGTGCCCGTGCCCCCTCTCCCCCTCTCCCTCGCACCTGCACGCCGCCTGTCTTGATGTCCTCGAAGAAGCCGACGAACTCCGGGTCGTTCCGCAACTGCTGCATCCGGGCCTGCAGCTGAGCGTTGCCCATCACCGACTGCGTTACACCATACACGCAACCAGGCACCAGCAATTTGGCACGGATCCGGTGGGGCGGATGTGCGACTGACGTGGCGGGTCGCCTCCCACGCACCTGCATCTGCTGCATCTGCTGCTGCACCTCCGGCCGGCTCATGGCCTCTTGCATGGCCTTGAGCTTGTTGGCCATCTGCGCGCTCGGCAGGCAGCGGGAGGATGGATCTCTGACCCTCTGCCCAGGAGGTGCACACGATGCAGCGCCTGAAATCCACACCTACCGTCGGGTCCTGCATCGCCTTTGCATACGCCTCCTCCACGGCCGCCTGGTTGGGCTGCGCGCTGCGCATCGTGACGCTGCGCGCAAGGTGCGGCGAGAATGGTGCAGGGCCACGGCACGCCCGCATTGACGCCATCTGCTGACGCACGGAGAGCTGCATCTTTCCCAGCTTTGCAAGGCTCTCCGCTCCTCTCTCCCGCTCCTCTTGACGCGCAAGCCGCATCTCCATGTCGGTTTTTGCCAGGACGGCACGCACAAGCCTGCAAGCCTCGCAGCACGAGCACAGGAAGCCTCGCCATAGCCCAGCGACTACCGACGACCGCTTCGCGCGCCCCATCGCTCCGCGCGGACAGACGCTGGATCGCTGGTGCCCCAGGAAGCAGCGCAGCGCTCTTGGGGTGAGCTTGTGCCACAGCGTGTGAGCATCAGCCTGTGTGCGTGACATGCGCCCATCAACCATGGTCACGGAGGCGCCCGTGCGTGCCCGCGCAGGCACACGCCAGGCCACGCAGAGCACCAAGCAGCAGCAGGGCAGCACTGGCTCAGAGGTGGGATAGGTAGCCGCAGCGCAGCCCACCATGGGCTCCTCGTCCGTGGTGCTCGCCACGGCGGGCTACGACCACACCATCCGCTTCTGGGAGGCCACCAGCGGCGTGTGCTACCGCACGCTGCAGTACGCCGACAGCCAGGTGAACAAGCTGGAGATCACGGTGGACAAGACGCAGATAGCGGCGGCGGGCAACTCGCAGATTCGCATCTTTGACGTCAACAGCAACGACCCGCAGCCCGTCAGCACGTACGACGGGCACTCGGGCAACGTCACGGCGGTGGGCTTCCAGAAAGACAGCAAATGGATGTACTCAGGTGCGCGGCGCAGTGCGGTCTGAGGCGCACCTTGAGGGCGCCGCGTGGCACACACTGAGCCATCACTCAACACCAAACGCTAGAGCAGCCCTGCCGCCCTAACCCAGCGTGCCAAGCCTCACTCCGCAAGAAGCGTGTGCGGTGCGTGCGCGTTCGTGCAGGGGGCGAGGACGGCACGGTGCGCGTGTGGGACCTGCGTGCCCCTGGGTGCCAGAGAGCCTACGAGAGCAGGGCCGCCGTCAACACCGTGGTGCTGCACCCCAACCAGGGCGAACTCATCTCAGGTGCGGTGCTGCAGCAGAGAGGGGGCGTGCTTGCCACTGCAAACACAGGCTTGCCCTTGCTAGCAGCCATTCCCGCCGGGCCAAAAGGTGGTGTGGCACGCGGCCGTGCTGCTGGTGATGTGTGCAGGTGACCAGACGGGCCACATCCGCGTGTGGGATCTGACAGCCAACGCCTGCTCCTGTGAGCTGGTGCCCGAGATCGGCACGGCGGTGCGCTCGCTGACGGTGGCCATGGACGGGTCGCTCATCGTGGCGGCAAACAACCACGGCACCTGCTACGTCTGGCGCATGATGCGCAACTCAAGTGCGTGCGTGCAGGCCTGGCCTTGTTCGTTCACAAGCCTTCCGCCACAGAGTGCTCAAGCGACTGTGGAGGGCAGGACGCGAGTGCGCTGAGAGGGCTGAATTCATCACCCCTGCATGTGATGCTGGCCGAGGGTAATGTGGCAAGTGGGCCGTGGCGTGTGTGTTCGCGTGTACGTGTACGCGCAGGCCAGGACAAGCTGACCAACTTTGAGCCTCTGCACAAGCTGCGCGCGCACTCTACCTACATCCTCAAGTGCCTCATCAGCCCCGACTGCCAGCAGCTGGCCACCACCTCGGCCGACAAGACGGTCAAGCTGTGGAACCTGGACGGGTTCACGCTGGACCGAACGCTGGTCGGGCACACACGGTGCGTGCGGCGTGTGCTTGCATGTGTTGCAGGTGACGCCATCCCAGGATCGGCTTCGTCATCTGCACGGATAGGACTCCTCACCGCAGCCGTGTCCAGCAGGAAACGACGGGGACCATATCGTGACGTGTCCTGGCGGTGCCATGATGGCCTGCCGTTGCATGCGTGCGGCCACTGCACAGGTGGGTGTGGGACTGCGTGTTCAGCGTGGACGCCGCCTACCTGGTGACTGCCTCGTCCGACGCCACGGCGCGCCTGTGGGACCTCTCGAGCGGGGAGTCCATCCGCACCTACAGCGGCCACCACAAGGCCGCCGTATGCTGCGCGCTCAACGACTCGGCCATTGACGGGAGAGAGGTGGACGCCTGATGAAGCTTGGATGGCTATGCACATGCAATCGACTGTGACGCTGCGTGTGACCGTGTGGACGCGTGCACAATCAAGTAAAAGCAAGCCAGCAAGCCAGCTACTTACTAACTAACACAAGGCCAAGGACAATGGTGGCAGGGTGAGAAGGAGCCACTGGCAAAGGAGCAGGGGACGATCGTGAAAGTCGGCAAGCAGGCGGAGGCGCTCACGCAGAGTCGGTGCATCGCTTGCCTTCGCGCGCGCAGAAAGCTCTGGGCGGATGAGGTTGACGAGGAAGAGGTGCGCGTCTGCTCGGTGTGCGGGCCGGGGGAGTGCCCATCTCGCCCAAGCACCGGCCTAATCACCAGGCTGGTTGCTGCATTGTGCACATGCAGGCTGAGATTGCGGGCTCTGGCATGAAGCGGTGAGCGGGTGCTTCAGGACTGCGGAGGGTCAGCGCCACGTGGCGTTGTCGCCCATCGGCGCGTGCTCTCAAACCGCATGCTCTCAACCTGTGTGCCTCATCGCAGGCAGCCAAGCGACGCCTCACGGCGTGCCACAGCACCTGCAGTGGTCTCCGCAGCGGCTGTGCCTGCGCCTGTGGAGTCGTGGCGCCGCAAGGTTTTGCTTGACCATCCACCACAGGAACACGATGCCAAGGCTGTTACCCAGCCACGCATCCAACTGCTGACGCATGCGCCCCCCGTCGCATCAGCCACGGCGGAACAGGCAAAGCAAACGTCGCAGGATGGGACAGGAGGCCATGCATCCTCTGGCGCAGCTGCCGCGCCCTCTGTTGCATCCTCTGGCGGTGCTGTTTCCACTGCCGCTCCCGCTGTTGCTTCCACTTCCGCACCTACTGCTGTTTCCGCTTCCGCTACCGCACCCGCTGCCGCCGCACCGACACTCCCGCCGGGGCTGCAGGAGGCGGTGGTCAAGGCATGCCAGGACATCATGCAGCCTTACTGCAAGGTGCCCAGATGAACCAAGCCACCCTGCAGAGATAGGCACGATGCACACGGCACTGCCAGGCAGGATGCGCCAGACGGGCAGATAGGCACGATGCACACGGCAAGGCGGGAGGGTTACCAGCCTTGCTCCACCGGCAGCACAGTCCCTTGCGCTCACGCTTGCCCTGCACAAACGTGCGCAGGCCATGGTCCAGCTGCTGCACCAAATGGCCATGGCAGTGCCCACCCAGCTGCCCAAGGCCGTGGCGGCGGCGGTGCTGGAGCACCAGTCCGCTGGTGGTGGAGGGGCGGGGGGCATTGACACGCGTGAGCTGCAGAAGGCGCTGCTCATCAGCCTGGCACCGGTGCAGGAGCAGGTGGCACAGCTCTCAAAGGTATGCGGGGCTTTGCATGGGTTGGGGCTTGCAATCGCCGCAGCAGCAGCTCCAGCATGCGGGAAGCAAACGTGATGGCAGGGAGGGCCAGGATGCACGGTTTACGTTGCTTCTGTACGCCTTGGCAACTCGTGGTGACTGCGGGCATGACTCCAGCGAGGTTTGGTAGGTCATGTGGCGCGTTCGAACAACCGTGTGTCCCGTACAGGCGTTGGCGCATGTGGTCCCCGCGGCCCTGCCTGGGCAAGCGACCGCAAGTGGTGGTGGTGGAGGAGGAGGAGGAGGAGGGGGCTCACAGCGTGCTTCCGGGGACGGGGGCAGTCATGCGGCTCCACCGCACCCACACCACCACGCCCCGTCACCGTGGAAGCCAGCACCTACACCCCCCGCACACCAGGTGATATGCGCCGCGGCAGAAGCTTCTTTGTGCTGAGGGCTTGGTTGCGTGTGGGCTTGTGCTGAGAGGTTGCGGCGTTGGCGCGTGTGCACGTGCAGGCGGGAGGAGGTTGGAGTGGCAGCGTCACGCCGCCGCCAGGTGGCGCGGGAGGAGGAGGAGGCGGCTCAGGGGGCAGCGCTTTTGCGCAGCGTGCGCAGGCGGCTGCTAGAGAGAGAAGTGCTATGGCAGGTGAGGGCGAGCGAGCAGGACGTCGTCTCTTGCTATTTTCTCGCGGTGTAGTAGCAACGCCTTTGGCGTACAGCTGCCTGTGGGTACGGCTGCGCAAAAGCAGCCTTTGGCGTGTGACTGCAGGTGGTGGTGATGCTGGAGGAGGCAGAGATGATGCGGGGTCGGCGGACGGGGATGACAAGGGCCATAATCGCCATGGACACAAGCAGACGCGGGCTGGCTTTGAGCCGTTCCGCCCGCGGGGCGCAGCCAGATGATTGTCGCAAGGCGGGCCGCTGTGTACGTGTTCCGCAGCGTGCGTTGGCCTGTACGAGCTCTGCGTGTTCCTTTTTTTGGCGTTTTTTTTGCGTCCGTGAGCTGCGTGCGTCATGAGAAGTTCCCCTGGCTGGGCAAACCTGGGCAAAAGAATAGGGGCCGCCGCGCACGCCTCGCCTGATGGAGTGGTTGGGCGAGTCCAGCGCGGGATGAAAGGATCGCTGGGTGCTGAGTGCTGAGCCCAGCCATGGATAGGCCAGGGCTGCTCTACTCTGCTACAAGCTGGAGCAGCTGGAGCTGAGCAAGGCTCCGCCAGCCATGGAGAAACGCCAAAACCGAAGGAGGACGATAAGGGACGACGACGACCCTTCGAGTCCGAGGAGATCGTCGCAAGCATTCTGCTCTGTCCTCCGCTTGACTCCTTGACGCTTGACGCTGCCGGACCTGACCGGCACCCCCAAGGACGCGGATGGCGGATCGCCAGCGGCCGGCGATCGTGCTGCTGCTGATCGCCATTGCCGCCAGCCGATGCGTCGACGCCAATGAGGTGCAGGTGCGCACGCCGCGTTGCGAAGCGTTCTCTCGCCGGCCCGCCAGCGGTTAGACTCGCCCGGACCCGTGATCAGCTCTGAGCCCACCCGGCAGAGCGCAGAGTGCGGCGTAGACCTTGACGATTCGGCGATCGGGGGCACAGTGGGGCACGGCTGGAGGGTGGGCTGGAGGGTGGCCTGGACGTCAGTTGAAGCGTGCCGCCGCCCCACTCCATCCCATCCACCGTGCAGGGCCCTGGAAGCTCCATTGGCCGCCAGCTGCAGCAGAGTGAGTCTTGCCGCAGCGTCATGATGCGTGCTCCTTGCGTGTCCTTCTGTGTTCGGCCGGGCCACACCGTCTGCGATGCCAACAACTTGCAGGCAGGACGTGCCCTACCGTCGCTGGCTTTACTGCCCAAGTCGGCGTGGGCAACCTGCTCAACATAAAGGATGACGCCAGCAGCGCGGCCGGCAACGCCACCGCCCTGGCGTTCCTCTGTGCGGCCAGCTGCAGTTGCGCGGCCTTCGACCTGTACGTTCACTTTCCTCGGGAGCGGCAGGCTTCGTGCGAGCCTCTTCTGAGCTCATGCTGATTCCATGTGCTTGCCGTGTGTGGGTTTACGGCCACTCCAGGGACTCTGGCACCCTGAAGACCAACGCCACGGTGGACGACGCTGCCGCCGTCCCAGCGGACGCGTGCTTTTACACGCGCAACGACGTAGTGACATGCGGTACGTTCTTGCTGGGCTGAGCGTGGCTGATTTCATCGTTCTGGCGGTGGCGGGTTGTCACCAACGAGTCTCCTCGATGACTTGCTACGCTGCCCCCTATGCATGCTGCAGACCTCCCCACCTTCCTGCTGGACCGCCGCGTGCTCGTCGTGCCCGCGCGCGACACTACCCAGTGCCTGGGAGGATGGAACACTACGCTGCGCCGCAACCCGCCGCTGGGCTCCATTGGCGCTGTCACCTGCGACTTTGCGCCCAAGGTCGCAAACGTGAGCACCTGCACTGTCTTTAACGATAGGATCACAGATCACTTTAAGATCACATCTGAAGGCTTGCAGGGCGGCGTGGGACACAGGCAGCGCCTCATAACACGATCCTTTGCCCTGCACCTCCTGCGGCCTGCTGTGTGTTGCACCCATGCTTTGCCTAACCCTAGCCCTGTGTGCCGTGCGTGGTGGCCTGCAGGAGCAAATGTTCATCGTCCGTGGCACGAATGACAGCTCATATGTGACGTTCAACGATGGCTACTCCAACGGCACCAGGTGCTGTGCACACTGCTCTGCTGACCCGTGTCTTTTGCATGTCTGGGGGCCTGGAGTACTACCGTGAGCCGGCAGCTTGTGTGCCTGTCTGTGACCAAGAGCCAACCTCGCGGCCTCGTGCATGGCTGTTTGCTCATCAGGTGCTGGGAAATTGCCGGCGCCAGCACCACGGACCGCGCCTTCCTGCAGCTCAGCCAGGGGCCGTGCAAGGGCGCCACGCACCAGCAGTTCACCCTTTGGACGCGCGAGTCGGGCGGGTGGTACATCGTGCCCAAGGTCTCTGGCAAGCCTCTGACGTTCACCCTGGTCTCGGGCGCCACGTTCCAGCTCCCAGCGCAGATTGGCACGGTGGAGACGCTCGCACAGACCTTCACCTTCCGCACTGAGCCACGTGAGTGTGCTCCGTCGTTGACATTTTGAACAGTCAGCTTGCCGCTGGCCCGTGTGGGGCAGCATGCTGCAGCGGGGCTTCACATGCTTGCATACTCGGCCTGCCTGGCGATCTT
>QAXK01009768.1:0-17071 GCA_004335735.1 Chlorella sp. KRBP | reverse complement strand
AGGAGCCAACCGGCTCATGGGACAAAATCATTTTCATTCTCAAAAGAATCTGAAAGAGCATCCAAGAAATGACAGTGATGACACCTGCCCATTGTTCTTTTGCCCTGCAGGCCAGTTTGCGTGAGAAGACCAAACACCTCAAGGCACTGGCATCGGAACTCAACATGTATAGGGCACAGGTGCGCTGATGATGGCCAAGACATTTGAGGGGCTCAGATGCATGCACGTCAGGCCACGGCAATTGCAGCTCCACCCTTGCATATTCCTATGGCTGGTACGTCATGCTGCACTACACCACGTTGACAACGGCCTTGTGGTCTCATGCTATGTGAACACCGACGGTGTACGAAGAATGGTATTGTGGCCAGGTGACGGCCATGCTTGTATCCGTTGTGTGATGCAACACAGGGTTACCTGGTGTGCCCACTGGGTGCTGTGTTGTAGAATAGATAGAACAGTACGGCTGTAGCTGAAGGATTGTTGCTAGCAGCGCTGTCACCCAGTATCTAAAGGAAACTGTCGAGGCCATGTGACTGACTGTCCGTACCGGTTTGTATGTATGCTTCGTGGCTAAGCGTTGTGCACAATGGATGCTTCTCATGCTGGTGTGCAGGTGGCCGAGTACAAGTACGAGATTGAGCGCCTCACACGTGAACTGTCTGGCCTCAAGCAGAAGTACTTCGAGAGTAAGAAGCGGGAGCAGCTGGAGAAGGAGGCAGCACAGCAGCACAAGCAGCAGCAGCCAGGCATGCTAACAGCTGGGGCGGCTGCAGCAGCAGTCGCAGCAGCAGCTAGGGCAGCAACAGGCAGTCCTGGTGGCACCAGTAAAGCAGCAGGCTTGATAGCAAGCAGCAGTAGCAGCAGTGTGCCAGCAGCAACGCAGCAGCAGCAACCACGCTTTACTGGCGGCGGTTTCTCCTTGACAGCAACTGGTTGAAGGACTGTGTTTATGCGCGATGCTGCTGTCCGCACCAAGCAGTCATGTTTTGGGCACATGTAAAAATGCACAGCTAAGGCGCTTGTTGCGATTGGGGTGTTCGGCTTCCATCTCTTGAACCCGGTGAAACCAACAATGACATGGACTTGTTCGAAGTTAGCACGCGTGCAACGGTCAAACAGAGCACAACAGGTGCCCTGTCATCATGGTGCACATAAACTGAGCAGCAGCAGCCAATACTGCATGCCGCATGTACATGGATCAAGTACGCGATGTCGAACACACTCCCTCTCAACAAACCTGCCTATGGCTTGAAGAGCCAGCTGCGTCAGGTCGATAATGATGCCAGTATGCCATGCAAGACAACACACTGCCCATGGTCAAGCCATCCAACATCAGCACTCTCCCCTGGGAGAGTGGGCCCAGCACACCCTGCCTATACAGCTTCATGTGTGGGAGCGCATCCACTGTATCCAATCTGTGAAAGGGCTAATGAGAGATGCAGGATTTACAACTCTGCACAACAGTCACTCAGACGCCACACAGGCGGTGTAAGCTGCAAATTGGGTTTCCAGTTGCACTACCGTCCAGTAGAACTGCTGTTGCTGCTGCTGCCAATGATGTCAGTAATGAGGCTGCATCCTCCCGGCTGCCATGTTGTCAGTGGCCGACTGACAACCGCACCTCCCCTGTCACAACCCCAGATGCCCCTGTTGTACTGCCGTCCCCTGCCGTACTCTGGGCCAAGGCTCCCACATGCACAGGCAGCCCCTGAGCCCCAACCTCTTGAGACCACGAGCTGGCTGCATGTGCCGCTGCTTGCTCGTCAGAAAACATCTCTGTAAGCTGCAGCATGGCGCCACGGGAGCGTGGCGTGTGCCCGTCGCTGGCATCGGCAGCAAGGAAGTCTAGGCCGTTGCTGGCGCTGAACACCTCATCAAGCAGCCGCTCAGTCCTGGGCGACACAGGCCGCCTGAAGGAGCTGCTGGTGGTCAAGGGGCCCGAAACAGACGCCTCGCCCGCCAGGCTGCCACGCCTGCTGAGCACCGCAGGGTGGTTGAGCACACTGGGGTTGATGTGCAGCTGCAGGCCGCCGAAGCTCACAGGGGCTGACAAGGGAGCCACGGACACAGCACTTGACGGCGCACCAGGCATGGCGCCGTCCGTGGACAGTGTGTGGCTGCCGACACGATCTAGGGGTGACAGGTGGTGCAGCTGGCTGGACAAGGGCCCAGAGTATGCTGATGCTGATGCTGGGGTCGAGCCACCTGGCGTCCCTGCTGCCGCCACTGCTCCTATCTCATGTGGTAGATGTCCAGCAGGAGTGCTTGCTGTGCTGCTGTGACGCAAGCCGCGGACGGTATCTGCAGCTGCAGCTGCCAAAGTGCTGGCAGCCCATAGGGCAGACACCTGCTGTGTGAGGTCCTGGTGCAACTGCCCAGAGTGCTGCCTGCTGCTGTGCTGCAGCTGCTGTTGAGGCAGGGGCTGAGGGGCCACACCGCCGTCATAGACGTCCTGCTGCTGCAGCTGAAGGTGGACACCCTCAGAGCTGCTGTCATGCAGCCGGCTGGGGGCATGCTGCTCAGTCGCAGCACCCCCACCAGACCTATAGCCTGGTGCTGACTCTGCCCGTATCCGCTCCCTGCCTCCACCACCGCTGCTGCTGCACTCCCTGCCTGCCGTCTCTCCTGGCACAGCCCCTGCTGCTGCTGCCCCCGTCATGTGGCATGTGCCTATCCTAGGGGTGTCAAAGGGCCCCAGCAGTGTGTCCCCAGTGAACTTGGGGCTCAGGCCCCCTGAAGCCCCCACCAGGTGCTTACGCGGCAGCAAGGGCGAGCTGCCACTGCCGCTGCCCATGGCGCTGCCATCGTGTGAGTGCCGGCCGCGAGGGAAGCCGCCAAAGCGTGGCACGGGGCGAGGAAAGCCAGGTACGCCGGGCGCTGAGTAGTGGTGTGAGGTCTGTGGCAAGACGTCTGGGGACCTCCAGCCTGGGGGTTGGAAAAGCAAGGGCCCGGGGCCGGGCAGCAAGGGCGAGCGGGGCTCCAGGGCTTGGCTGTCGTATGCTGACAGCGGCCTGACGGCCTGCCCGTCTGATATCAAGGCGGCCAGGCAGGTCTGCACCGCGTCGTGCATGCGGACAAAGATCCACTCGCGGCCAAGGAGGTCTGGGAAGCCTGTGCGCTCCAGGAGGGCGATTACAGCGCACGCTGCAGAATACACAGGGGCGGGCAGACAGGCACTGCATGCGTAAGCGATACAGCAGAAGGTGGGGTTGTACAGCCTGTAGCTGTTTGCGGAAGGCTCTTGCGTGTGCTGGCATCCTGTGCTGTGTGTGCATGCAATTGTTGATGCTGACATGCTGTGTGCCAGGGCAAGACACATTGCAACGTGATGCTGTCAGCGGCAGTCTCTTTATGAACCACAGCAAGCATGCACGTTGTCACCTGGAAGCAAGCTTTCAAACCCACCTGGGTTGCACAAGCCCAGCTGTATGCCCTGCTGCTGAAACTCCTCATGGAGCTTCTCCAGCAATGTTGCGCCTGCATGAACAAGGATCGAGCCAAATGTGTTGTTGCCTGGCTACTAAAAGCATAGCATAACAAATCTAGTCCATGCCACATGTTGCTTGACTTGCACAGCGCTTATGAGTTTGTATCATGCCGTCAGGTAGCACGGTATGCACATGAGGGGCACTGTGTCACAGTGAGACATGTGACGTTACGTTCTTGGCAGTAAGTGGGCACCACGTGAGCTGACAATACGGCAGCATCCTCAGCGCCTGACCTGTGGTGTCCAGATGTGTGACTGGGCTCATGTCCAACAGCAGGTACTGCAGGCGAGTGCCTGCTGCTGCGCTGTAGGCCTCTGCTCGAGCTGTGTACTTGCGCAGCCGCTCGTGGATGTAGGCCACGTCTACAAATGCAGGTGGCAGGAGACAGGGGTGGTGACATGGCAAGAGCTCGTCAGTGAGAAGCCTGCATGGTTTGCCACGACTGCAAACAGTGCAGAGTCTGGTGCACACTTTGCCCCACAGTGCGGATGCACAGATGCATGCACAGTACGGCACGCCGTTGGTGCACGGCTCAGCGCACGGTCTCAGATCGGATATACCTGCCGGCCCACACTCACTTGCAAAGTACATTGCAGCATCAACGCGGCAGGCTGCTATCCCAGGAATGACCTGCAGGAGCACAGGTGCACACAGCAGACCAACACACAGACACACGGTCAGGCTCTTGAGTGCCACACGACCTTCGGTGGAGCGTTGGTCGTGCCATTCTTGTGCTCAGCAACAGCAACAGATGGCCTTCTGAAACATGGCTGCAGCAAAGTTTGAGTTTTCACAGAGCCCTTCATACCCGATGCTGCTCAGTGAGCACAGCCTGTCGCCTGACATGCATACTGCTCTCAACGTTGCCAGCATGCCTCATCCCTCATGATCAACACAACGCACCTGGGAGTCCGGGAACTGCTTGACATTCCTGTAGATGGTGGTGCGGCCCACGCGTCCCAACAGGGCCGTGTGTGGGAAGGCCGACTCGGAGATCACGATGATGAGTGCCAGGCCGATGGAGATGGCCAGCCCAATCTCCACACCCAGGAACATGGTGGACAGAAAGGAGCACATCCACACACACCAGTCCAGCTTGCGCACCTGCGGGCATGCATGCAGCATCACATGGCGTGACGGTGGGGTATACACACTTGCTGAGCGTCATCTGAATCGCTTCAAAATTAAGGCGGCCTGATAAGCAAAACCCACACCCCAGACTGTGTCCGTAAGGCATACCCCACATCGCCAGCATGCATGTGTATGGTTTAAAAGAGCTGAGCGAGAGCACAAGGTGCAGGTAACGGGTCAGGGTTGTGACCACCCCATGAAGGCTCCATGCACAGGCCAGCACAGCACCACCGGCCTCTCATAGATCCAGGAGCACTGTGAGATTCTGAGCAAAAGCCAAAGGAGAGGTGACACTCCCAGGGGCTTATGCTGTGTTACACTGATTGTGTCCTATCAGCACAGACCCAATGAAGCCTGTAGCTCTTACCTTGAACAGGTGCACTGCCTCCTGATACTCAAAGAGCCCACTGACACCACTGATCTGCATAAGGACACACGCAGGAGCAGCACACGTCATGTAAGCAACCCTCATAGGAAAGTGCCCTTGCAGAGGAACCTGAGCGACCCAACAACCCCGCCACTTCCAAGGTGAAGGACCAGTGGTAGAGGGCACCATTGACAGATGGTGTTGAGGTGTAGTAGAGCTGGCTATGGTGAGGCTGGTTGGGGGGCCAACTAGTTGACTAGCTACAGTGAGCTGATGAAGGTGTGGGTTGGCCGTTGAGAATGCCACTCCGGTAGGCTGCAAAATGCCACTGCTGCACCCGCGCATGAGACTGATGCCACCCAAGCATTGTCAGCACTCACCACGATAGCCCCCATGACGTTCAGAGGCAGCTTCTCAAACAAGGGCGTCATCAGCAGCAGCACCAGGCCCACCACACAGCCTGTCACACACCCAGCCAGGCCTGTCTTGCAGCCTGTGAGCAGCAGCAGATGACACCGGCTTACTCACCAGCTTCAGCATAGCAACTCTGTCGAGGCGGAGTCCCTTGCCTCAGTGCATGTGCCTGTCTGCCAGGCATGCTGGTGTCGAGAGCTTGTGCACATGCTGTCACATGTGAACTGATGCAGGTTTGATAAGCAAGGGCTGAGGAGTCTGCCATGTCATATGCATCCCACACGTGTGGCCAGTAGAGCAGTGCCAGATGACCCTTCAACTTGAATGTTTGAAACAGGCCGGTGGCCACAGGAGGAGGCTGCGGCTGCATGTGCCCACCTGAGTCATAGTTGACAGCGCTGCGGCTGAAGCTGCCAGTGGTGCTGTAGGCGTTGAAGGCACTGCCGGCAAAGTTCGCTAGGCCCAGGCCCACAATTTCCTGCACATGGTCAACACCACATACAGCATCACATCGGCATGTGACACACACGCTGACATGCATCGAGTCTGCAGGAGCCGGCCCACACAAGCACGCCCTAGCTCAGAGCCCAACATGGTGGTGTGAAGCGTGGTGGACCTGCCTGCAAGCGCCACCAGCCCTCCAGCCCATGCCCGGCTGCAGCTGCTGTGACAGGCGCCTTGCCCAGGTCTTGTATTGCTATGAACGCACGCCGTATTACGTCATGCATAGCCATAGCTCTTGCTCGTGAGCGGTGCATGGCACACACACCTGGTTGGCGCTGAGCTCGTACTTGCCCTTGGCTGCCAGTGCTCGTGCGATGGAGGTGCTCTCCAGCAGGTCCACCACCATGACCACCAGGGCCAAGGGGGCAAGCTTCGCCGCATCCTCCATAGGCAGCCACATGCCCACGGTTGGGGACGGCAGGCCTGCACACACAAACAAACAAAGAAAAAAGGCGGGGTAGGGTTTGGTAAGGGGTTTGTAGTGCCATGGCGTTGTGTCGTCACTGTGCGCCAAGTGAGGGTGCACAGGCGAGGCAGTGGGGGCAGCATCAGGAGTATGGGTTCGTGGCATGCCAGCATGAACACGGCAGCAGCCTGCAGATTACGTTTAACGCGTGCAGCTTGTGAGTTCATGTGTGTTGATGGTTGATGCTGAGGGCATTGCATGTACAGGTCGCAGGAAGTACAGTTGGTGTCAGGCCAAGAGGCCGGCTCCTTCACAGCAGCGAGCTGCTGGTGGATGCAGGCAAAGGACGTCGGTGTTGCAGCTTCTGGAACAGCACTCCAGGACACCTCACCTGCAGGGATGCGCCCCACGATCTTGATGCCCTTGTCCTGCAGCTTTCCCGCCACAACCGCGATGATGGCGACAACACAGGCGCTGATGGGGCCTAGGGGCCGCAGCCACTTGAGGCGCGGGTTCCTCTTGCCAAAGTACTTGATCGTCAGCAGCATCGTGAGCAGGCACATGCCCATCACATACTCCTGCCACACAAAGCCCTCTATGCCTTCGATGTAGAGGTGTATCTGCTCGTACAGCTTGTCCGCACGCGGTACGTTGTAGCCCAGGATGTACTTCAGCTGCGGGACAAGGCGAAAGCAGGATGAGCGCAAAGATAAACAACCGGGCAAATCCTGCCGGTCGCTGGCCATGGCAGTACTGAAGGATGCGAGAACTGTCTCGAGAGTGCTGCCTACAGCAGGGGCCAGGTAGGCCTACCATGTAGCAAATGACAATGGACGCTTTGGAGCAACGCATGCATCCGAGGGGCAACTCAGCGTAATGTGATGTGTCGCATGCTGCTGGCGGAGTCTGCACGCATGATGCAATGGCATCACACATACACACCTGTGACAGCCCAATGACTGCAGCAGGGGAAGCGCAGTAGACCCGCAACATGCAGCACAAGCAGCAGAAGCAGTCGCGACAAGAGGCTGAGGTCACGTTACGCAGCTGCCATTCTGTGCATTAGACAGTGAGCAGCATCTCATGCAGCCTCTGACAGCAACGCCTCGTGAGTGATGATGAAACACACAACGTATTTGCCGGGGTGTGTCAGTGCTTGTCTGGGTGGCGGGAAAGCCCTGGTCATCGAACAACGCCGCCCCTACGCCCACACCACCACTGACACATGATGAGCAGCCGCCGAACCCTCTTCAAGCACACCCAGGCATGTTCCTCTCAACAGGCAGCGTGACTGACTCACTTATGGCTGCCCCGCTGGTGAAGCCGCCAATGACACTGTGGGACAAAAAATTGGTAAGAAAGCCAAGGTTGAACACCCCCACAGCTGTGTACATGCAGGCCACCAGCAGGGACAGCTGTATGGCGCGCTGGTTGTACATCTCCTGCACCGGCACCAACTCAGCTGGTGGGTTGTTCTGCAACAGCAACAGCAGCAGCAGCAGCAGGAACATGCAGCAGGAAGTTACGGGATCACACCCTGATGTGCGTGACATCAACCACTTGGTGCTTGACGCCGTGGTCAGCTGATCTCCACAACCGTTGACAGGGCCAGAGCCTCTTCTGCATGGCTCTAGCAACCACAGCGAGCTTCCCCACAAAGTGAGCCCTGCTCACTGGGCTTGCTGACAGGGTAGCACCTCGGCTGCATGCTAGAACACAAGACAGCAAGTTCTGCTGCAGGCCAAGCCTCACTCACTGGGTTGGTTATGTCCACACTGCCAGGCACCACCTCCTTGAGTGATGAGGAGATGAGGAGTGACGTCACAGCCACAGGGCCCACTGCCAGCTCCTTGCTGCTGCCAAAGACCGCATACACCAGCACAGGCAGGAACGCCCCGTACAGCCCATACACGCTAGGCACGCCTGCGATGTTGGCGCTGGTGGGGCACAGCGCAAGGCAGCAAAGCAGGAAAGCACCTATGGCCTCAGCAGTTGACGCTGGTAGGTGAGGCATGCTATGACATCCCGCCAGCAGGTTGTGATCATGGGAAAGCAGCAAGAGCAGCATCTATCAAGCAAGCCCCTGCAAAGTCTCCCTACATGCAAACTGGCAGCAGGAGCTTGCTGACGTTACTAAAGCCATCCTCTTGCTGATGTTCAGCTGGCAGCAGCTAACTGGGGCTGGTGCTTGAAAATACAACAGCCGCAGGCAGGGGCAACAGCATAGCAGTAGCGGTCTACTCACTAGGACATGCCCTGTGGCACCACCATGAAGCCCACTGAGATGCCTGCGATGATGTCCCACTGCATCAACCAGCCACAGTCCAGCCACACAGCGGCAACACACTCACACAACACTGTATTTATGTATGCTGGATGCTGTGTCCAGGGTGTGCCAGCTGCTAACGGTCACTGACGCTACGGTGCCCTGCTTCTCCTATGTCTGCTTTGGCTCGCCCAGGGAAAGCAACTGCTGCAAGTGAGCCGTCAAGTATCATGCGCAACAATGCAGACGGTTGCATGGAAGACTGCAACAACCCAAAGACTGCATGGGGTTGCATGCTACAGCAGCCACTGCAGCGTTGCTGTGCTGGGTGCATGACACAACCCCCACAGCTTCAAAGGCGTTGCTGGCTGCTCCAGCCAAACTGGCTGTACGCACCAGCAGGTACTCCTTGATGCGGTAGGTCCGCAGCCACTTGACACATGGCAGGAACAGCTGCAGCCAGTCCAGGAACTTGTAGCTCTGCACATTCAGCCTGAGCCTGCACACAGACACGTGAGCATGTGGGCACTTTCTCTGTAGCTCTGCAATTACTGGTATCCAACTTGCACCAATCAGGAGATGGAGAAGCGTGCACATGGTGTCTCGATGTGCAGGTTACCGTGCATGCTGGCTGCTGCCGGCACTGTCCTGCATCCCCTACATGTAACATCCCTCCTGCTATGTGACCACCAGACTAGAGCCTACTACATGCTGAAACTCTGCTTCACAGGCACTGCAATAATTTGCTGTCCGTGCAAGCTGCTACAACTGACCCCTCACGCACAACACACACTACCCGCACCTCCTGAACGGCTTCAGCACGCTGTGCAGGAACCCAGGCAGGCCCTCTGGACGACTGTGAGCTGCTTGGGACGGAAATGGGTAGCTGGGCCCTGGTATGACTGATGCTTGGCTGAGCAAAGGTCTGTCTAGATGTGGGGCTTGACCATTGCGAGCCCTCAATGAGTTGAATCTGCCCGGGGAGGAGTGCCGCTTCAAGAGCTGATGATGTTGGGCATCCTGACTGGTTGGTGTATGACTTTCATGACCTTCTATATGGTGGTCGCCGTCAAAGGGTGTCATGCTATACTGAAGGCATCAGCAACAGTCAGAGTACTCCGCGAGTGGTTGATGCTACTGCACTGTGGTGCACCCTGCAAGCACTGCAAGCAACGTTGATACTAGGAGCCTCAACTCGTCGGATATCACTGCTAGTGGGCGCGCCTGCAGCTGCTGAGCACAGCGGAATGAGTGAGTGCCACAACAGGACTATCAAGGCAACCATCTACTGCAGCTGTCCCATTTGTTTTGAAGTTGGCTGGCGAACTGCACGCAATATCAATGTATCAAAGCATAATCTGCTTTATATGAGGGAAGAATGGTCTGACAAGACACGTTAGACAGACTAGGTGATGCAGTTGCCGGAGCGGTTTGGAACGGCTGATGATGTCACGCTTAGACAGGGGACGTGTAGCGAGAAATGTCAGCTGATGATCTCCACTGATAATTCATTCATACCTACGCCCTGATTCAGTGTGTTTGACAGTGGATTGCAAGCACAAATACCATGAGTCCCGACACTGTGATCTGGTGACCGCAATCAACTCATGCCTGCAGTCATGTGGCCCGCCCAAGGCACCATGCGGGCTGAATGATATCCGTTTGTACCAGTAGTCTATCACGGGATCCAGCAGACATGGTCAGTCGGCCGGGTAGGGCAGCAACAGCAGCAGATGATGACGACGAGCCAGAGGACTATGTGTTCTATGGCACAAAGCTGCATGATGAAGATGGAATGGAGACAGCACTTCCATCAGGCACGAGGTCAGATCCAGCCACTGTGCGCAGTCTGCCAGTGCACCAGCAGGTTGCCACAGACGATCAGGGCAGGAAGCGCTTCCATGGGGCATTCACTGGTGGCTTCAGCGCTGGGTACTACAATACTGTAGGGTCCAAGGTATGCGCAACATGAAATTGCTCCTTCTCATTGTCTCAGTCATGCACCTCTGGGAGAAAAGCACTTGCTGCTTGTGCTAGATCAGCTGGCACACCTCTCACTACATTTGCCTGCCCTGAAATCTGCTCCACCACTTGGTTCCCACCACTGTGTCCTCAATGCCACCTCCACCTGTGAAGCACACCACAAGGGATTGTTCAAAATGCCTTGTATTGGTCTTGTTGCTTGGTGCTGTAGGAGGGTTGGGCCCCAGGGGCATTCAGTTCAAGCAGGACAGCTCCTGCGCAGCGCAAGCAGCAGAGTGTGGAGGACTTCCTGGACGAAGATGAGCTGGAGGAACGCCAAAAGCGAGGAATGACACTCACGGTGAGCCAAAGAGCTTGTGCTGTGTGCGGGCTGCAGCATCTGGGTCATGTACTGCGTGATGTTTGCATGTGCTGGTGTCACCTGGCCATCTCTCTCCTTATCGCTCTGTCTCAAAGTCCTGGTCAAGCTGATGGTGTGCCTCATCCACCAGAGCAAGCAGCACAGCAGAGGCATGCACTCAAGCGTGTTCATTTCAATTTCCTGCAGGCCACATATGACACCTTTGGCAGCTCAGCAGCAGCGGCTGCTGCCACAGAAGCAGCTGCTGCAGCTGCAGAGCGTCCCAGTGCCATCCCTGGCGCAGGTGGGTCTATAGGCTGATTGTTGGCTCATGCCTCGCTCAGCGGCTTGCTTATGTCCGACAGATGAGTCATTCTAGACCACTGGATGACTTCCCAGGTGTCCTGCAGGCAGGTGGGGCTCACCAAGTCAGGACTCCCAGCACATGCTGTCTGTCACGTGCTCCAGTCGTCTCGCAGCTGGCATGGAACAGCAATCAAGCAATCCATGAGTAGCAACAGCTCAGGCTGTAGTGTGTCAATGTATGCGCTGAGGGCTCCCCAACTGTGGTATGATTAGTCATATGTACACTGGCTGCATTGGTGTTGTGCAGTCCCTCTGGAGTTCTTCGCCCCTGTCAGCAGCAGCATTGGTGTGCAGCTGCTGCAACGCATGGGCTGGCGGCAGGGCAAGGGCATCGGCAGTAAGGCGGCGGCGGCAGCAGCAGTAGCAGCAGGGCGTGGTGGCTCCCATGCACACAAGCCTCAACAGTCGGACTTCGATCTTGGTGCATTGGGGGACATGGCAGGCTTTAGGGGCCGTGCTGCTGCTGCTGCAGCTGGCAGCGACAGTGACGGTGAGCAGCAGGCAGCAGGCAGCAAGTGGGGCACAGTGGCAGGCGTCAGCATAGAGAACACCCCACTGTATGTGCTGGACCCAAAGCAAGACCTCCATGGGCTTGGCTTTGACCCGTTTGAGGGTGCTGAGGAGTTTCGCAGCATCAAGCGGCAGAAGCTGGATGCCGCGCGCGCACAGACTGGCGGGCTGGGCCAGGCAGGGGAGGCTGGGTTTGGTGGCAGCGGCAGAGGCGGGGGTGTTGGTGGCAGCAGGGCGCATTGCGTTGCGTTCGGCACTGGGGCGATCGAGGAGGCTGACACACTGGGCTATGTGGAGGACTATGTGGATGCTGATGCTGACATCATGGCACACAAAGGGCGGCGCAATGAGATGTTTGCGTTTGAGGAGGCAACTGACTCAGGTGAGGATGGCGGTCGCTCATAGGTCACTCAAATGGGAGGGGGCCCAGCAGTGCATTTGTGTTTGCACAGGGTGCTGTGCATTGCTTGTATGGACGTGACACTCCACAGTGCATTATCAAGGGAACCCACTGCCAAGTCGTAGCATTGTTGTGCCGTTTTGATACTTGTGTGGCCCAGGCACACCAATGCACCGTGTGAAGGGACTGGGTTCTGATGTGTAATGGCGCAGCAAGCACATAGCAGCTGCTGAAGTAAAGCAGTCTCTTGTAGCAGATCAATGGCCGGCTGACTGCTGCCGTCCCCTCTTTGCTGTTGATCTGCCATGCCGTACCATCCGCTGCTGCAGATGACGAGGACCGCTTTGCGCCAGCGCGCAAGACCCCAGTTGCAGCCCGCATAGCAGCCGCCAAGCAGGACCCCACATTGTACCTTCAGGGCAAGGAGCAGTACACCCAGCATGGCTCCTTCATACCCAACTTCAAAGCAGCCAGCAGCATGATCCAGTTCCCTGAGTACCCTGCACCAAAGGTCCCTCCAGGTTTTGTAGCCTTCCATACCTTCAAAGCAGACGCGGGTACCAGCCAGCCGACTGCAGCAGGGCCAGCAACAGCAGCCCGGGATGCTGGAGGTAGGGTGCAGATGCAGCGCAGTGAGTTGGCTCTGGCAAAGGCAGCAGCGGCTGCTGCAGCTGCTGCAGCTGCTGCTGCACGGGGCGGCACTGAGGCTGCCGTCAATGCTGCTGCTGCGGCGGCGGCCGCCGCCGCAGCAACAGCAGCAGCAGCTGCTGCTGCAGCTGGTGGTGCTAGTCAGTACCCTCCTCCACCAGCACCTGGCGACACCATTGGTGCTGTCGATGCATCTACAGGTGCAACGCAAGAGTCAGCCCCTGTAGAGGCTGCCCCTCCGCCAGATGTTGCACTTGCCCGACAGATTGACAGCCTCGCTGCTCAGGTGGTGCGCAGTGGGCAGCTGGTGGAGGACCTGGCAAGGAAACAGGCAGCCAGCAACAGCAGCAGGTACCAGTTCCTCATAGGCGGGCCTGGCAGCAACTACTACCGCTGGAAGCTGCACTGCCTGAGGGCTGCTGCTGATGCCAGCAAGTCCAAAGCTGCCGCAGCAGCACAGGGCCAGCAACAGCAGCAGCAACGCACGGCACAGCAGCAGCAAGGCCCTGCAGCATCAGCAGCTCCTGGAGTCATCAGGGGCGCTCGCGGCCCTCTCACTGTGGAGCAGCGCATGGCACTGCTTGGCGAAGCACCCTTGCCGGCCTCGGCAGCTACAGCTGTCAGTGCTGCCACGGCGGCTGGCAGCAGTGGCGATGGCAGCAGTGCGCGAAAGATGCTGGGGACAGTTGCAGCAACGGACCAGGTCAAGCTGGCTTCTGCCCTGAACAGTGCATTTGTGAAGGCCTCGGTGCAGGACATGGGCGAGGCATTCCAGCAGCAGCAGGAAGTACTGGCAGGGCTGCGGCACCCTACCAAGGCGCAGCCCCAACAGGCCTGGCAGCAGCAGCAGTCAGGGGTGACCATCGTGGATGCAGCAGACACGTGCTCTGCCGCCGCCGCCGCAGCAGCAGCAGCGGCAGGGTCGCTGTCAACAGCACGTGTTGGTGCTGCATCCGAGGCAGCAGCAGCTGACGCTGCCGCGCTGGCTGCTGCTGCTGCTGCCAAGGCTGCTGACCTGCCAGTTCGCAGCTTTGAGGACTGGCGGCCTGCCCCGCTGCTGTGCAAGCGCTTCAATGTGCCAGACCCCTACAAGGGCAAGAAGGCACCAGTGGAGACTGCAAAGTTCAGGACGGACTTCCTGGCCCTGCCTGACACAGCAGCAGCAGCAACAGCAGCAGTGGCGGCAGCAGAAGAGGAGCGGCTCGTGCTGAACTGGCAGCAGCAGCAGCAGAAGGCAGGACCGGCAGCCGGTAATGCCGCGCCTGCAGCACCTGATATGGATGCTGAGGCCTTCCTGGCAGGGGTCATGCAGGAGGTGCAGCAGCTGGAGGCACTGGGTGAAGCAGCACAGGGCGCAAAGGCAGCAGCCGCTGCCGCTGCTGCTGCTGCCGCCGCCGCGCAGCCCTCTGCAGCAGTGGCGGGCGCGCCGCCGCCACCTTCTGGACAGGCAGCTCCCACTGCTGCAGCACCAGCAGCACAGTCAGCAGCACCTGCTGACGTTGCTGCTGCTGCTGGCGACGATGCATTTGATGTGGATGACGTGCTGCCAGTGGTTGACAAGCCTATGGACCTGTTCAAGGCCATCTTTGAAGATGTGACCGAGTCAGAGTCAGAGGAGGAAGACGAGCAGCAGCCTGGTCAAGCAGCAGCAGGGGCAGCTGGTGATGACGCCTCAGCGCAGCAGGGGCAGCTGGTCCCAGTCATCGGGGACTTGAACGCAGCAGTTGGTGATGCTGGGCAGCAGCAAGCAGCAGGGCTTGCCGGCAGGAGCCTGGGGGTTTCAGATGCACCAGGAGCCAAAGGTGAGGGCTGCAGCTCAGGCTGTACCAGCATCTGACATGGCCTGTACACCATGGTTGATATTGGGTATAGCTCACTCCCAGGCTTGCAGTGATTTCTTGCAACTGACCCTGTGCCTCGGGTGTGCGATCATTGTTGATCTTCATCCGCACACACCGCTGTTGGCTTCTTCTGCCGTGCAGCACCCTATAGGATGCATCGCAGTCACCAAGGTCCATGCTCCCAACCTTCTTTGCATTGTTGTGTTCATGCTGCAGGTCTGGCTGAGGCCTTCATGAGGCGCACCGAAAGGCAAACTGCACCACCAGGGCTTGACAGGGATTGGCAGCGCCAGCAGCAGCAGCGGCAGGAGCAGCAGCCAGCCAGCCAGAAGCAGGAGATACTGCAGGCACTAGAGGCTCTGAGGAGCAAGCCAGGGCGCAGCAGCAAGCAGGAGAAGCAGAAGAAGCACAAAAAGAAGCACAAGAAGGAGCGGAAAAGCAGCAAAGGCAGCAAGAAGGAGAGGAAAAGCAGCAAGCACAAACGGTCAGAGAGCAAGCACTCCAAGCAGCCCAAGAAGGGCCGGGCTGACAGTGCCAGCAGCGGCAGAAGCAGCAGTGGCTCTGGAGTTGACAGTGACAGCAGTGGCTGAATTCAGTTGACTCTGTTGCTGTGCAGCGTTGTGGCCTTGTTCGTGTTACGGCACTAAGTGTTTCATGCTTTCCGAAAGTGACTGTGCCAAACTCACGGGCAGCAGCAGAAGTACACTTTGTGGCACATATGCTTGGCATGTGCAGATAGGCGCTTTGCGCCCAGGGTGTTCATGCAAGGGCAGTATTCGGCCTTTTTTATTGTTGGGCTTGTGCAGTTTCATATGCTGCAGCTGAATGCTGCCCAAGTGGTCACCAGGACACCCCTGCAGTATACTTGCAGCTGTTCCTGTTGGTGATGCAGGACCAGCATGCTCAGCACGTGCTTGTGCACTAGTGCCGCGATTCAAACTGAGCCCTGTCAACGGCGATGCTCAGCTGCTTCGTGGGTTTCTTGCATACATATGAGTGGGGCAGCAGCTATTGTTTGAACAGCATGGCCCAATGGCTTCCTGGACTAGCAGGCATCAGATGCCTGTGTGCATGCATGTGGTGCTGGATGCAACTTGCAAGGTTAGCCATGCAGCAGCAATCTGGCAGGCACATGTGGGCACTAGATACCGTTCGAATTAAACACCATGCCATGTGCAGGCACGTCTGACCATGCACCTCTTGCTGCCACATGCAGTTGGCTGTCGGTTGGTCTGACGGATTGATCTGTTGTCATCACAGCACCACGATTGGCTTGAGCGTTGCGTACAGCTTGCCTCCTGAGGTGTTCTCTGATTATCAACTGGACTTATTGGGTGCTATCTTGCTCGTATCTTGATGTTGAATTTATTTGTATAGCGATTTGAACGGAAGGTTTTGTGCTCGCGCGCGCTCGCCAGAGCCCCTCTCGCCGGTGCTTACAAGGATGTTGCTTTGTCGACACCAAAAGTTCATTAATTGTTTTCTTTGATGTCTGCTTATGCCTGGTGTGTCCATGACGCTGTGCGACGATATTTGTTTGTGGCCAGTTACTTACTTAGCGGCATAAACCAACGCGGGCGGCCTGTCACGGTACCATGGCCACCAAATTGACCTTTCCGGGTTTGCAGCAATCCTTCGCATGTGTGCTGGACGGCGTCAGCGGGTTGAAGCCTGCACATGTTCCAGCAGCAGAGGTGCTGAGAGGGAGCAGGAGCAACTTTGAGGCCATGATCCACGCTACAACTGCTGGTCCCGACAGCTAAGGCCTGGTCGTCCAGTCCTGCAAGTACGTTTTTCTGGCTGCAGTGCTAATGGCAGCCACTGAAACATGCAGTTGTGACAGGAGACCACCCAGCAGCAGCAGGTGTCAGACTTTCAGTCCTGCATGTGTACAAGTTTGCAATGAGGCCTGCACTCATCAAGACATGCCAGGCCTACCAAATGGGCACGAAGCTGTTCTGTGTTTATGCTAGGAGTGATATGCTGTGCAAAGATGCTCATCTTTGCAGCAACTGGGTTGACCTGCTGATGGGGTTGTTGTCACTGCTGCTGCTGTTGTGCTGTTATGCACTTGTGCATCTGCCAGGGAGATAGACACAGGCCTGGCGAGTGTAGTTGGTGACCTGCGAAGATACAGTGGTGAGTGCAAGCTGTTCCACGACTTCGGCACTGCTCCAAGCAGTACCATGCTGGCTAGCGGGTCACCACAGCCCCACCCAGCCAGGCCCACAGGCTGTCTCTGCTCCCCAGCACACCCATCCTGTACCAGCAACAAGCCTTGTTGCATAGGCTATGCACATCCTCCACAAAAAGATTGGAGTGTGAGCAGACCCTGCTGCAAGCATACCGCTACCTGGTCATGCTGTGCTGATACCATGACCGCAAGCAGACCCTGCTGCAAGCATAC
>QAXK01009759.1:0-17222 GCA_004335735.1 Chlorella sp. KRBP | reverse complement strand
CAGACTGCGGCGTCTGCATAGAGAGGCGGCTCCGCACATCCCCCCCAACATGCAGTATGCGGTAAACGGTTTGACAAGCACTTCAGGTGCCTGGCATAGTGTTAAAGACTTGTGCGTGCCATCAGCGAGGGTCACAGTGTGTGGTCGCGGGGCTGATGATGCTGTAGGCATTCCCTCGGGGCAATGGTGGAGAGGGACAGCAGCTCCCTGCCCGGGTGTGCATGGTGTGCAGAGGACTCCAGCCGTGTGGACCACCTGCTGCGTGTCAAGATCACTCACCTCACATGCCAGCATTGTTGTTACCAATGACGTCTACCTCCTGCGGCCACCACCGGCTGCACCATTGCCCCCATTGTCATTGAAGCCATACAGCGAGTACAGGATGTCCTGCCCACCGAATGGGCAGGACCGCGGTTGGTCTGGGCCATACTTGACTTGCGCACAAGTGTTGGATGTCACTGCTGCACTGCAGGTGTCGACATCCGCCTCACCCGGACCTCCCCCGTTGGTGCAGTTGCCAATGGACTGCAAGCAGCAGTCACACGCATGCACACAAAACACGTTGGCAGTCGACTTGCATTGAGAGTCTTTGAAGGCCACAATGACCTCAAGCAAGTTTGATTGGATGGCCGGGCCGGAGGTGCTACAATAACTACTCTTTCCACAAGCCGCTGGTGGTAGCACCACGCACTCCCTCCTGGTAGGGTGCCCTGTACACATGTGCACTTCTTTGTGTGCCAAGCATGCTCAGAAAGGTGAGCCTCGCCCCAGGGGGGTGGGTCAGGGTCCCCTGGACCTCTAACCACGCTAGGGAATTAATTGCCACTCTTGCCCTGATTGCTATGTCATACAGTGCCCGTGTCATACAGCACAAAGCATCCACAACACAGCAGCGCACCTGGCCAAGCACCGGAAAAGCGTCAATCCCTGTGCAGTTGGTCCCGTAGGCACCAGCCTCCTGCCACCTTGCAGGGATGCCGAGGCTGTTTGCTGGCGTGTCCCGCATGCCCACATAAGCATAGCAACGGCCCAGGCCGGTGCCGTCAGTGCCGTTGAATGGGGCAATGAGCTTGATCCTCACCCTGGTTTTCAAACAGCGCAGGGCAAAAGAGCGCACACGCACGCACACACGCACACGCACACACATGCAGTTGTCAGCGCATTCTCTGGTTAGGCCAACACATCCAGTGTGTGAGTTCCCACAATAAACCTGACCAAGGGGCATAATTTGCATGCTATTTGTCTTCATGGTACTGCCTGATAGCATTGGTGACTTCATTGGTGAGTGCCGCCAGGCAAACGGTCGGCCGCTTTAGCATCCCTGCAGTGCTGGCCACACATGTACATACTGTCAACATGTTCTTCATGCCTGTATGCCTATTCAACGTGCGCCTAGTCATGACACCGCCAGTGCAATTATTCCTTGCACGGTGCTGCAACAACATACCAGTATCCTGGCAAGACATTGGCATCGCTGAAGCCCAAAACAGGGTTCTGGTTCCCTTTGAGGTCGAAGTTGATCACACTCGTCACGTTTGCAGACCACTTCATGGTCCTGGCAGCGTCCAGATGAATGGTGGCTTCCCATATTCCTTTGTCAGGAGCGGGACTCTCAGCTCTGTTTGTGTAGTCCGCTGGATCGATGCCGTTCACGTCAACTTCATAGAATGCCACTTCTACGGCAGTCAAGCTGCATTCGGCCTGGCAGGGATGGTCTGTGCCAACGTTGCCAACAACCACCAGCTGCATGCCCTGCAGTTCCAAAAAAGACCAGCAGGGCACCATGTATTCAGCAAGCAGTTGTGGCGCAGTTTGAACATGCAGGCGTGCACACGCGTGAGCAAATTAATTAATATTGTGCTTGCCGAAGTAGTTGGTGCAGTACACCGTGTACTGTCTGTGTGTTGTGACAACACACAGACTAACAGAGCAAGTTATAAAAACGTGCTTTCCTTGGCATATGCATTTCTGACTTAGACTCAGCTGAGCCAGCTCTTGTCACAGTGGGATGACACTAACGGCTGTGTGTACAGGACCAAAGGCCCTGCAAGGTGCACTAGTACTATGGCCCTTGGGTAAAAACCGTCTGTCTTGCCGACCTCTGGACATGCCCCTGATGAGCAGCTCATCTCAAAGGTGGCACAAACATGCAAGAGTCGATAGAGATGCCAGGCAACAAGTCATGAGCATGTGCCATGCCTGAGGGCACACCTGGAGCATGATTCCGAAACTGGTTCCAAGCGGGAGTGTAGGGGCGTCCCAGTAGGACCACACGTAGGACTCGTGCATGTACTTGGGCGCCTTCTCATATTTGGTCTGGACGTTGTTGTCCCTGCCCTTGCCAAAGTCCTGTGCAGAGATGCCAGACACCTGCCAACACAGAAATGCATCCAGACAATACAAGCTTGGTGTTGGTTCGTTATACTGCTGCAGGCGTGATTGTGGGGCTTGAGCAGCAGGGAAGCTGCTAGATGCCACAGCTTCTGTAACAAAGTGCATGTCATAATAGTCACTCGTCACGAGTTGTCATATGGATGCTGTCAGCTTGTCAGTTTTGTGATTTGACGGGTGTCTGTGGGTAAGTGTTGCTTGTATGAGCTTCTGCCACAGGTGTAACAGATTGTCAACAGAAAATGTCAACTCAACAGCAGTGATGATTGTCAGTACTTGTCAACAGAACAGCAGTGACTCGTCACTGCGACAATGCCTGCACTCAACAGCAGCCTGTAGCAATACCACATTGAAAAGGGCCCTGCCCCACAACAGGCAGCCACCACACCACGTCATCTTGAATCCTTTGGTGGACAAATAGATCTAGATGGGAAGTCTGGGCTCAGTGACTGATGCGCGGTGCGCTGTGCCTGCTTCAGAGGTGGTCACAAGTGCATATATATGCCACTTGCGTGCAGGCCTGAAGCATCATACTGCACACTACCACTGTGCAGCACACCATACAGGGTGGGTTCCAAATTTGCTCACCCAAAGGTTGTCGCCGAGGTAGGCCGTGTTGCACACCCCACTGTCGTAGACCAACTGTCCATAGCCACCATCGCCGACAAAGTACCAATTTGGTGGCGCACCGCCGTCTAGCATCTCATTGGCACAGACCGCTTTGTCAGCCTGAACCCAATAAGAGGAGAAGTTTGCAAACGTGTTGGTGTCCCATGTCAACCGCCGTCCACTGCTCCTTGACAATAAGCCGGGCCTGCAAGTGTGACAAATCACGCATGGAAGATCGTCAGTACTTTTTGCCGCATGCACACCAGACTCTGCGGCAGTGCTTGTGCGGGAGGTGCATCTTCCTGATTGCACATATACCAGGGCATCATGGTAGGGCCCTGCTTGCATGTCTGCCATGCATGTCCCCTTGAACAGAAGCCCTCATCAGGCTGCCGGAACCAGGCGTCACATGCCTTCACAGGCGGTGCAGTGAGACCAACACACACCATGTTGCAGCACTGCAACATCGCCCCACTCTGGGCGGCACGAAAGGTGCAACCTTTTTGCAAGGCAGTGCCTCAGGCATTCACAGTCACCTGCGCCTGCCACTCATAAACTATGTTTGCAGGCCCCCAGCTTGGGTCGGAGGCACTGTGGTGCTGCCAATAAGAATATCTGCGCTTGGTCGTGGGGGCTCAACCCTTGGGCATTGTAAAACTGTAGCCTTGAACCCAGTTATAGGATTGTGCAGCGTACCTGACTGGCGTCGGGCATGAGATTGCGGAGGGCTGTGCAGGCACGGCCAGGAAGCAGCTCTCTGGGACTGGCGTGGTCCTGCGCAGCAGTCAGAGTGGCAGCAGGATGTGAGCAAAGGGCCCTCGCCTGAAGCGTTCAGGTGTTGCTCAAGCATGCGACAGGCAGACATGAATACAAACTCTTCACACATGTGCATCTTGAAAGCGTAATAATGGGTTAGGCCATATAACAACATGCACTACACAAACCTTCGCGTTGCACTGGCAGAGAAACCATCCTCTTACAGCTACATCTCTGCATGAAGCAAGAGAGATGAAGAAGCCCTTCAAAGCCAACCCACCATGTGCCATCCTCCTGGCAGATTGCTGTGGGGCAGCCAGCCAAGGCGTAGCACTCCTCAGGGTCGCAGTCACAGTGCGCCAGGCACCTGCCACCCACAGGCATACCCCTGCAGTTGTCTGGCTCCCCATCCACAGGCCAGCGCCCGTGGAACACTGGAGGGGGTTCGTTACGGCACACTGCGGGGCAAACACATGCACAGCAACATTGGCTCGGCAACAGTGTTTGACGTGGGGAGAAAAAATGGGGTGCTTGCATCAGCGCGGCAGGTGAGGTGCTGACTCCAGGCAGCAGCCCACACGGTGTGTTGAGTGGCACAACATGGTGATATGGGCAATGGTGGTGCACATACCATGTTGTGTGCATGTGTATAGTGCACACACTGGCTGTTTATCTGCAAGATTCCTGTGAAGACATGTCGCAATGCTCTTGTGTTTGCCTGTGTGCATTGACATTGTCCTGAAGCCACCAACAGGCACGAGAAGCTGAAACAGGAGCCTTTGGCCGTCCGCGGCAACACCAATCCCACCTTTCTGGTACACTGGGATAGCTGTCCTGGTCGTGTCAGACCGGACGACTGTGCGCTTGTTGGTCCCTGGTGAGATGTCGCCGTAGATCAACCTGCAAGACTTGGGACCGTCCATGTTGTACCCTGTCGACTGATCAACTTGGACCTTGCTCTGCATGAAGACTGCTGCACACCTCCAGTCGTAGTCGCAGGCCTCCACGCACTGCTCAAACCGCGTGAAGGTGGCCACATTTTGTGGGATGACCTGCTTGCCAACCATGCCCGCGTTGGGGTCCTTCCACCACACGTATGTGCCGTGGTCTGCGCCCTTGGCCTTCACAGTGCCGTTGACAGAAGCAGCTGAGGCAGTAGAGGCAGAGCCTGCACCAGCCTGATACGTCTTCAAGGCCAGCCACGGTGCACTGCAGCATTTGAACGATACAACACAGCCTGGATCTTAGCATGTGGGCATTTTGTGTGCAAGACATCACAGCTGGTCAGCAGCGCAGAGTGTGCTTGGAGGCTTTCATGCATGATGCACACTAGCACATGCCAGCTTACTGGCACACATCACAACTGTGTCAACATGCATCAATGGTGGAAGCAGGCCAACGAAACACGCGACTGCTATTGCAGTTCGCCTTGCATGTTTTGCGTCCGGATGACCTACTCTTCATAGACGGCCTCTCCAGGAGCACGCGTGAAACAATCCTTCGTTTTGTAGTCGTATGTCACGAACTGGCACCCGGTGGTACAGAGTGCGACGCAATCAGAGAAGGTCGACACGTTTTGTGTGGTGACGACGCTCGTCAAGCCGGTGAGCGGGAGGAAGAAGGCACCGTCGACGGTCTGCGTGTACGCAGCGAGGCAGTCCGCGGGGTTGTCTGCGCCCATGCGCGACGTCACGGGTGCCGACCAAACATCGTTGTCTTGTCCCCAGTTGTAAGAGTAGTACGTCAACGCGTCGTTGCACGAGATGCAGGGTGAGCCGTAGGCACGACCAGCGGGTCCGTAGGAGGCGTTCTGGCCCGTGCCGCCACACTGTGTGGCACACTTGGCACCACCCCAACCAGGCAGGCACACTGTGCAGCAGGAAAAGCAGGCAGGCAGTACAGCGGCGTCCTATGCAGTGAGTGGCCACTTTTGGTCTCCTGTGGCCCTTCAGATGTGCCAAACTCTTGGCATGATACTTGCAATGAGCAGACCTAGCACCCTGCACATTGTAGACATGTCGGGTACCTTGATACCACGATCATCAGGTTGCGGCTATAGCGCTCCGCAACGTTCCAGCTGCAGCGCTCAATAGTCCACATGCCAGTTCATCATCAGCCTAAACTTACGGGTGCAGTCATTGACATCGTCAGAGCCCTCCACAGAACTGGTGGTGCCCACTGGACACTGTGTGCAGGGTGTCGTTTGGTTGTACTGGATGGCCGGGTTGTAGAAGCCTGCCAGGGGGCACGAAAACAGAGCATACAAGCCTCGAGATCTTGGAGTCAAGTGGCACACCATTGTATATCATCACAGGCACACAGGTGTTGATCAGCCAACATGGCAGCTTGTGCTGGGTTTGGTGACCCTCGGCCTCAATATGCCACGCAACCTGCACCAGGCGCTTGCTCAATCTGTAGTACCACATGTGCACTTGGCAGATCTGACTCAGAATGCTTGGGCAATGCTAGCCGTCGTTGTACGGAGCACTCACAAAAGCAGCCACCACATCAGGTATGAGCTCAAACATTGCCGATAAGCCACTTGCCACTCCAAGTAAGTAGTATCATGCAGCTACCCTCGGTTTTGACTCACCAATGGGGCACTTGATCAGGGTCCTATTGAAGTAGTGTGTAGTCCCAAAGCCATAGCCAGGCTCGATACCACACTCTGTGGCCTTGGTTGCACCTGGTCCTGCTGTGGTGAGGGCATACCCACATGACTTGCACTTCGCGTAGGTGTCTTTGCCGTTGTAGTACCCCTTGTCACACTTCTGTGATACACGGCCGTCATAGCCATACCCTGCCTGTGTCACGCAGGCATACGGGTTCACAAAGCCACCAGTGCCATCTGCATTTTGGGTGTACCTGTACGGCACCGGCAGCACACAACACACTGCTGAGCCTAGCTGTGCATGGCTGACGACGCCATGATGCACAACTGTGGAAAGGGTGTGTACTTGGCAAACATGAAGCTCAGCGGACACAAGCACAAGCATGGTGGGAGATCCCACAAGCCCCAGAAATCACAAATGTTACGTAACACACCTGCCAGGCAAGTTGCTGCATCACCTGTGTTGCCAGCTTGAGAGTGCCTGAGGGCCATGCACTGCTGGTTGCAGGAGGGTGCTTTAATGGAGGTCAACAAACACAAAGCATGGTATGCATGCCAAGTACCATGGCATGCTTTGCATGCCACATATGGCATGCAGATACTGCCTATGGGCACCAAACCCACCAGCGTGAGCTCCTGGGGTAGTTGACCTTGTCCTTTGAGGTGATCATGTTTGCAGGGCAAGCCCGGCAGGGTGCAGGGCTGAGGCCATATGTGATGTTGCTGACACCATACGTGTTGTTGCCGTCGCAGTTGACGGCCCTCCAGGTGTTGGTCATGGTCATGAACATCAGCCCCTGTCCTTGTTGGATGTCTGCAGCAGCAGCAGCAGCAGCAGCAGCAGCAGCAGCAGCAGCAGCAGGCACAGGCACAAACACAGCAGGGGAAGGTGCGGCAGCAGCTGGTGAGTAAGGCATCAGAAGCTTGCACGTGACGAGGTCCGACAAGTATCATGCCAACAGCACACTCAAGCGCCCTGCCTTACTGTTGTCGTATGAAGCACAGCCCAGTCGCAGTTGTCACAAACATACGCCAGCTCATGAGCAATGCCTTGTCCTGTTGTCTTGTCCTTGCCAGTCGTTACGCCACAGCAGCTCATGCTCACAACATGGAAACAAAGTGCGGGAGCCAACAGACTTTCACCAAACACCGCGCGCAGGTAGGCGTAAGCCGTGTGCTACTCACAGCAGTCGTCAGCACTGGTGGCAATCGGGATGTGTGTGAAATTGTTGGAGTCCAGCTGGTTGTACACCTTCAGTGTGTCCGTCTTGGACATCTTGACACCCATTCCGCAGCTGTTGCACATGTCAGCTTCAGCTGGAGGCTTCCAATCTGCTCGGAACTCATTGTCCCCACATGGCACGGTGGCACCCCCAATGGTCTTATGACCCGGAGGAGTCACTGTGGTAAGAGGCAGCACAGCAGCAACAGGCAGTACAGCAGCAGCACAGTCGCACGGCCACGTCAGCACAGCGGCAGTACGGCACGGCAAAGTACGGCAGCAAGCCAAAGTGTGACATCAAGCAATCTTGTGTAGAAAAAAAGCAAATGTGCCTGTAAAGAGGCCGGGGAGCTTCAATCTGGCATGGTGCAGCATGTGGGAATGAGTCAGCGGGTGTTATGCATCGTACAGTTCGCCATCACTCACAGCACTGCAGGACGTTGGTGGCCCCCACATCTTCTGTCCAGGTGCCAGAGGGGCAAGCTTTGATGGTGGTGTCAGCTGGTGACAGCAGGGAGGGGCTTGTCACATCAAATGGCATCAAAGGCTTCCCACCCTGGCAGTAGTAGGTCTGGGGGCACACAGCTATCTCTGTGATGACTGGGCCCGACATCGCCTTGGCGTAGTAGCCCGCGACAATAGCTACAGGCGGCAGAACAGGGGCAGGGATGTTGTCAGGCACAGCATGTCCAGGTGCCCCTAGACGCCTTGGCTGTACAGATCATGGCGCTGTTGAGCAGACATGCACCGTGTCCCACCACTGCACAGCTGTATAGTCTAGTGCATGTGGCCGAGGGATGTTGGACAGGCATGACATGTTGAGTGGTCCACGTGTGCACAGAAGCGTCAGTCAATGCATGCATTGCCTCAACAAACAATGCGCAGCTGTGCACAGCTGACCTGGCTCCCATGTCCCACTTACTGTTGCAGCTGGCCTCAGACGTTGCCCCCATCGCCTCTGTGGTCACTCCCTGTGCACAGCGGGTGCAGTTGCCTACTGAGCCTGTGCCAGACTTCCACTCGCCCTTGGGGCAGGGGGCAACCTGGCCGGGCCCCTTGAGGAAGTAGCCCGCAGGGACAACTGCAGGCACAGACACAGCAAACACAGCAGAGCCTCGTCCTCAGAACCTACCAGCCCGCTGTGCTTCTGAAGCAAGCAAGTTGGCAACCTGGCATGGCGAGCCGCAATCAAGCCTGCATTGCTGTCCTGTGCAGCTGCGCTGTTTCTGCCAGACTTTGGCAAGCTGCGAGACTCTTGCAAGCTCTATCTTAACTACAAAAGATTCAGCTGCCACTGCTGACCCAATGCTATTGCTGGCAGCAGCGTCCCGCTCCACATATGCCTCTGCGACTGGGTACGTACCACAGGCAGTGGGTGCCTTGGCCTCCACAGCTCCAGCTGTAGAGAAGCCAGTGGGGCACGGCACACACGCACGCTGCTTCTTCCAGCCTGGGCTGTAGGAGTCAGGGCCGCATGGGGTAGCAGAAGGTGCCCCTGCTGCTGTAATGCTGTAGAAGTAACCTGGCAGGTTGACTGAAGGCAGCACGCAGGTGCAAGCAGGGCGGGCAGGCCGTTGAGTGGGCTGGCAAGTGGGCAGCGTGAGCGTGCATGTGGGACCACGTCCTAGATCAGGCATGTGGACAAGGAGGCCAACATGCAGGCGATCAGGCAGTTGATGAGGAGGGTAGGCCTGCATACAAGTGGACATGTGTGCACATGTGGTGTGCAAGGCAAGATGAGGGCAGCACAGGACTGGGCCATTGAGCAGTTGCTGCAGTGGTGTTGATCACAGCGCAGCTGTGACGATTATGTGACGTCACTGCCAGACACGGTGTCTGGGGTGCACACAAGCCATGCCATTGAGTCAGTGATGACTCACCACAGGAGCGTGAGGATGTAGCACGCCTGCCCAATGTGCTCATGCCTGCTGGGCATGCAACCTGGGGAGGTGGGTTTGCTGCCATGTACTTGCCTCCTGGGCACCTGCAGATCAGCAAATTGAACATGCCGTTGGGTGATCATGGCAGGTTGCGTGTGCAGCATGACTTGAACGTAAAGGCCACCTGGCAATCAAACCGCCATGCCTGCCATTTTGGGGTCACCCGTGCACCACACAGCTGCATAGGATTGCTGGGTACTGCCAATGGGCAGCACAAAACGCTAGCACAGCAGTACTCTGACTTGTGTAATCATGTTCTGATGCCAGCGGTTGCCATGTGGTGACCTGCATATGCTGCTCTGCTGGCCTCAATAGGTACTCCCTCTGCAGTGCTGCCATGTGCTGCCATGTGCTGCCATGTGCTGGCGCATGCTGCAATGTCCCGCAGTGTCCCACTGGTCAGCTGCTGCAAAACCCAAGCTCGGTTCTCACCAGCTGCCCTTGGTGCAGTCAGTGCAGTTCATTGCACCACCCAGGGAGAATTTGCCAAGAGGGCAGGCTGCAGCAGGAGACAAGGACAACACACGCCTGGTGTCAGCTGCATGAGCTGTGCACGGAATCGGTGATGTCACATCACCGATGTGCTGATGTCTGGGAGGTCCTCAAGGGCATGTGTGGGAGGTCATACCAGCTGCCAGCTGATATGGCCTCAACAGCAATGCATCGACAGAGCTCGGCTGTGATGACACAATGTGCTGCTGTCACAACAAGCTCCTGCAAACTGGTGGCCACTGCAGCCCTGATGCAGGCTATGACAGCCCAGCGTTCCTGCAAAGCCAAGGTGCCAGCTGCAGATGAGCTTGCAGGCCCGTCTGTCTCCACTCACAGCAGCTGCCATCTGTCGTGTTGACCATCAGGTTTGATTCACACTTCTGGCAGCGCAGCCCGCCTATGGTGCTGTCCTGGGTGCAACTGCCGTCCATGCAGCCCTCTGGGCAGACTGCATTCTGTTGTAGCTGCCTCTGAGGGCCCTGCACATTGCCAGCCGCCTGCTGCTGCAAGCTCCTGCTGTTGACCGACCTGGTGTGGCAGAGGCGAGTGGTGAAGTGTGTGGCATAGGGTTGCGAGTTGAGGGGTGCTGCTGCTGATACCATATGATGATGGAGGCAGTGGTGGTGATGGTGACGTGATGATTTGACGGATTGAGCTCAAGCAGAGTATGCAGACAGGCTGCAGACAGCTGGTATCATCACAACATGGATGCAGGGCCTTGGAGGGGCGAGTGCGCATGCCGACAAACAGCAGGGCTACGAAAGTGTGACCATGCTTGGTGTGATGATGTTCAAGTCACCATGACTACGATAACAACACGAGTATGCTGGTGAACATGAGCCACTGCTGGAATTGGCTGAGTGCTGTGTGCTGGTGACCCCTGTGGTTGTGGGTTGTGGCTGCAACAGTGGCCTTGTCCAAAGGAACACCTGATCATCACATGTGGGGTGCATTGACAGTGCTGCACAGCTGCAACAGCAAGGCTTCCAGACAATGACAGCTTGTGATTGTCTGAAACACATGTTCACAGCATGACATGGCCAAATATCCACCTTGTGGTCACCTGCTGCTGCCATGCATCACTGCTGTGCCCCTGCCTGGGTGCAGACTCTAAAAAACAAACTCACCTGAGCTGCTGCTGTGCTGCTGCATGCTCCAAGTGTGGTCTGCTGGTGAATACTACTGGTATATTACACAAGACGAGAAGCAACATCCAGAGGCCGATGTTGCTGTCGACATGCTGAACTCCTCGCACTCTCATGAGTGCGTCGACCTTGCTACAATGTCGTGGCGCGTTTCCCTTGGTATCTGATCAATGTCCTGAATGTCTCAACAGCTCCTGCCGCTGCAATAGCTGGCTACACATTTGCAGAAGGAAACTTCACGATGGTGTTCCCCAACTTCAGAGCAGCCTCCGGCTGTTTGACCTTTTTCACCGATATCAGACTATGCTTGAAGTTGCGCACAATTGGTTCTTTTTGAGGCGCTGACCCAACCTCGCAGCAGAACTGCACTCACTTCTTGCTGGCCTCAAGTCTGGACACCTTCTTTGAATACTGGTCGCACTGGGACCTGCAACGTTTTCAGGGTTGTGACTAGGGCGAGTGTGCACACAGGGCAGCTTGCAGACGCAAACGACCGGGAAGCCGAAGTTCACAGCAGACTTCACAGCACGTGTAATCGTGATACATTGTCCTCTAGGGTGCTGTTCTGGGTGTTGATGAGCTCAGTAATCCGTATTTATGCATTTTATAGCTGTTTTGGTGTTGAAAGCCAAATACGACAGCATGAATGTTCGTCAGCTCTCTCAATCGGCACGATAGCTCCCTCATCTGTCCATATCCTCTCATTTAAGCAACGTAATGTGATATTAGTGTCGGTAAGCAAGCAAGCCACATGCCAAAGTTCGCACTGATGTGCATGGTGAGTTCAAATTCATGATGAGCCCCCTGCCTCCTGAGTGCTTGTGTGATTCCTATCCACCTCGCGAGCGCTATGTAACTTGCGGCACACTCACTCTTCAGCATACAATGGAGCTGCAGGAGGTACTGTGCTGCCCACCCTACCAAAGTGTACTGTCAAGTGCCAACTGAGGTGTACGGGTACCGTCAAAGGTGAACTGGAGCGAGTTGCCCCACCTGCAGCATCGTTCCCCGCACCTGTGCCAATATGCAACGCCAGTGTGTGCAGCCAACTCTGGCTGTGTTGCGGCCACGTCTGGTGTAATCTACTGGTGCATGTTGTTGTTTTGGGCCTGGTCACTTGGTGGCACACAGCTTGTATGCTCTCCAGGAATTGCACTGTCGATTTGATACTTGATCTGCGAAAAGCCGCTTGGTCCTGCCAGTGCAAGGACACTGTGATGCTTGCCTTCTCTGTGCTTGCGCCACAACCATTCTGGCAAGGAAACCTCAATACCTTCGCTCGCGGTGCGACTCGGAAGTGAAGATGCCCAGTAAGCCTTACAGCATCGCCGCTAGAGCCGCTCTATAACGCTGTCCTGCAGTGCTGCTAGACCTGAGCCAACAGCAACAGAGGCTTGACAAATCAAGACCCGGTCCCACTTGAGCGACAGCGACACACAATGCCATGAGGCACCCTTGGCATGAATCTTCCTATGAACTTCATCAGCCGACACAGATATGCTGGAGACAATTGCACTTGCAAGCGGACTGCAGCCACTGTGACCCTGCCTGTACCGCGGATGTTCTCCTCAGTACTGCTGCGCCTGCCTGAAGCCCTTGGCATACTTGCGAGCCAGCGGCAGCAAGACCTCCAGGGACCACGCTGTGCTGACGTTGAAGCCCCCCATCGCCTCGCGCCGCACTGAGGTGACATGTGCACCACAGCCCAGGGCCTTGCCCAGGTCATGCACAAGCACCCTCACACTCGCCCCTTTGCTGGCCACAACCCTGAAACTCACAGTGTCACTCCCTGCTCTGCCCTGGACACTGCTGCTGCTGCTGCCGGGAGCGGCCTGCGGCTGACCTCTCCATGTCTCGAAAGACGCTATGTGGATAGACTTTGCTTCTCTGGCCACCACCTCTCCCCGCTCTGCATACCAGCGCAGCGGCTTGTTTTTGTACTTGCTGCCGCTCCACATGCAGGGCACCTGCTGCACCTCACCCACAAAGCCCTGCGCGGCTGCTGCTATGTCCTCATCACGCAAGTGCTGCCATGGGTTCGATTCCTGCACCTCGCCACTGCGGTGGGCCAGTGCATGCGTTGATTGGGACAGGGGGGGACAATGACACCAACAAACACCAGCAGGGGTCAGTTGTAAGCCACAGGAGGCAGTGACTTCAGCAAGGTGCACCGCATCTGCAGCAGCACAGTGCTGCTGCTGCTGCTGCTGCCGCCGCAACATCAGATATGGGCTGGGCTCAATGTTGTGTCACACCTGCTCCATCATACCCACACACACCCACCAAGACACTCTTTGCCTGCACCCCTGACATCCATCCTTCCGCCAGCCCCCTCCATGCCGTGAGTATGGGACGAAACCTGTTGGGGATGTAGCAGTCTTGGCTGCCGGGACACCCATACTTCCTGTGGCCAACGAACTTCCCAAGGGCATAGATCCAGACCATCAACCGTTCACACTGTGAACGTCACAGGCACATCTGTACTCTGCTAATGCATACCTTGCGTCGTACGTAGTTGTGCTGACACCGAGCCTGAGGGTGCCTGTGTAGGTTCGCTCCAGGGGTTCAAACTTTGGTGTCAACCGGCTGGCAGCACCTGCAGCAGAGTGCACAGCAAGGCAGGTGGGGCGGCAAGACATCGAGCATCCAAGAAGGGTCGACTACACTGTTGCTTCCACGGTAGAAGCTCTCATACTTCGTGCCGAGACACACGTGGTGAGGTGGGATCGGTGCGGTGCTGCTGACGCGTATGTGTATGCATGGCAGCTGCAGCAGGCCCGACATGTGTGGCTAGCAACTGTGGGGTGACCCAGCCTCACCTGGCAGACCTCATCATAATGAGCATACTGGCATCTTGGATGTGACTCAACAACCTCACCAACAGCATCTTGACCAGGCCAGTCCGACACTTGCAGCGCAACACCCTCACCTGGTACTCACAGCTTCTCGGTCGGCGAACTTATGTTGATAAGCTTCACTCATTAAATCACGCAGGGCATAGCTCACCTAGCAGGATGATGAGGAGCCCTGTGGCCTCCATCTCCAGGGGTGCCCCAAAGCACACCCTGTCCACCTTGAGGGCTGACTTGAGCTGCCGCACCACGTCGGCACTGCTCCAACGGGTGGGCTTGTCCACCAGCAGCACTGCATTTGACAGCACCTGTGGACGTGACATGGCAGGTGGCAAGGTGGTGGCGGGTGTTGAGGTATTGGTGGGTGGTGGGGGTTGGGGGCAGCTTGTGAGCACACAGCATGGAAGTGGCGACAGAAATGGACTGCAGTCACCAGGGAGCAGCACTGGAAACACCATCCCGAGTGCATGTGATGCTGCTGCGACATACACGGGTTGTGCATGATTGGTGGGGTGTAGGGGATGGCAACGACAACAACATGCTGAAAAGCTGCAGCACATGGCTGTTGCATGTGGTGCCAACTGCTTCATGTTACAAGACCACACGCAGTGTGCCTGACTGCACACAAGACCAGCTCCAGTGTACCTGTCGGTTGAACTGCTCAGGGAGCCGAGTGATGACTGTTGGCCGCTGCCTGACAGCTGCAGCAGCCGCTGCTGCCTGCTGCACTTGGCGTGGGGTTGGCTGCAGCTGCCGGGCCTCTGCTGCTGCCTTTGCCTGTGGTGTGCACAACAGCGGGCAGCAAAGATGGTGCCTCAGTCAACAGCACTGCTCAGGCTGGATGCTTCGGTTGTGCGCTTGCACGCGTGGGGGCGAGTGAGGTCATGCCATGATGGGCATGTGTTGCCGAAGCACGGCTGCTGCTTAATTCTGGTGGGTGTGCAGAACACCAGGCAGCGGGAGGGCGCCCAGGTGTGCAAGACTGCATGCTTCCTGCTGTTGCTGGACGGCCATCTCAGTGTCATGGCGGACATACTACATCTGGTGTAGACTCTATGTGCTGGAACCCATACTCGGCAAGGGGTGCTGAGGCTCGAAGCAACAGCATTTGGATAAATGTAGCCAATGCCAAGTGCTGAGGAGAGGGCAGTGGACTGCCAGAGATGCACTGCTGCTGGCGGCACCAAGAGGTGTGCCTGCTTGCTGATGCCGGCACACGTGCATGGGTGATATAGAGCGGTGGAAGCCTTGAAAATACACTCACTATAACATCGGGGTTGTAGTCATCATCCCACGTCCACTCGTCTGCGTTTTCGCCATCCAAGTAGCCCCAGACGACCCTGCTTTTGGCTTGCCGAGGCTGTTGCTGTACTGGAATCTGCAGCGCTTGTTGTACTGCTGCTTGAAGCTGTGGTTCGCCAAGCGTCCTGGTTTGCTGAAACAGTGAGGACTGCCCCTGCTGCTGCTGCTGGTGGGGGGTCTGCGCTCGCTGCTGCTGCCTAGGTGGGACTGCTTGAACAACAGCTGACCGCTGGAACGCAGCTAGCTGCTGATTACACTGTCTGGTGGATGCGCGGTATGAGCAACTCGCCAAGCAGCCTGGAATGCTTGCATGTATGTTGTGGAACTGTTGCTGCAAAGCAGCAGCACACGTGGAGGAGCACATGTGCGCTTCAAAGGCTGTGCTTGCACTATTGTCGACATCAATCTCATGAAAGACGGAAGCCGCTGATGACGACCTGTATCATGCTCCTGGTCGTGTGTGGCACACAAGTGGATCATGGCCATGAATAACAGGCCATGATCATGTTGCAGTCTGTAACTTGCGACGCGTAGTGAGTGTATGGTTTCGGCAATGGTCATATTTGAACCCTCTGTAGGCTGCTAACTTGACCCTGAGGGGAACTCGGACTTGCTCTGAAGCCACCTGTGCTCGTGCACCTCTTGCCGTACCGTTCTGCGCTGAAAGCAAAACTTTCATGCTGAGCAGTAGATCAGCGCTGCACCAGGTGCGTGCCGCTGGGGATCGTTCTTGCGTACTGCTGTTCCTGACCACTGGTGCAGTTGCAGCATGCATGCATGCTCATGCAGGCAGCTAACACCGGCCATTCACCTCTGCCCCGCAGGCACCATGCAGACCAGGATGCAGCAGAAGTGCAGCGACAGCCGTGTGCAGCAGCAGCATCAGGAGCATATGCCCCCTCAGCTTGAGCAGCACAGCAAGATCGGAAGCACATACAGGCAGGCTTATGCTGCACAGCTTGCAAGATACCAGGCGTTGTAGACACCACTTACAGCTTGTCTCAGCTGTCCCTGATGCTGCTGGTTCAGATCCATCCGCAGATGGTGATGCTGAACACACACTGCAGCCAGGACCCCAGTCACCTTATGAAGCCTTGACAGCAGGCCATCTAGATGAGCACACAGATCACCTCGATGATCTGACAGCAGACGATAACGTAATTCTGTTGCTAGGCAGTCAGGACGAGGATGAAGGGGAGGAAGAGGATGGGGTCATCATTGGGCAGGACTTTGCTGCTGCCATGGCTGCAGCACGAGAGCGGTTGATGTCGAGCAGCGGAAGCAGCAGTGCAGACGAGGAATGGGATGGAAACGAGCAGTGGGACACACCCTTTGATCAGGTGCGGTTGGGCGTGGTGCGGTTGGGCGTGGTGTTCTTATAGTCTCCTTGGGCGCTTGAAGCAACTGTGCTCTGCATGTGCCCTGCTGCCTTGTTCGCTGCACCAAGATCACTCAACAGCTCATTTACGTGACGGTGTTGTGTCATGCGGTGTTGTGCCCAAACAGGGTGCCTCCTCTGGATCAACATTGAGCAGGGAACTGATGTGTGCTCCACCCTGTCACGATTTTATTTGTCGTTCATTGTGCTGCTGGTCTTCAGGACTTTTGGTCAACAGACAAGGAGCGGGTGTACCTAGTCGGCGCAGCCTACAAGCAGCAGTACCAGCAGCAGCAGCAGCGACAGCAGCAGCAACAGCAGGAGCGGCAGCAGCGGCAACGGCAAAGCAGCAGTGCCAGCTCCAGGCCCCGCAGCCTCTTTGACCTCCCATCCAACCGCAGCAGCGTCGACGTCAGCACTGCTGCCGGCAGCAACGGCAGCGGCACCGCGAACCCTGCTGCAGCGGCAGTAGCAGCGGCAGCAGCAGCAGTAGGCGAGTCGGCAGGTGGCGGCAGCGGCAGCAG